>PVIH01000098.1:138207-422649 GCA_004025045.1 Sigmodon hispidus | reverse complement strand
AGTTGTTCTTTGGCTGTGTCTACCTGATGTGTCAAAAAGTTGGCTAACTTCTGAGCACAGATTCTCTTTGCCATTTCTGTCTCCTTCTTTTAGGAAATCAATGGCGGCTACAGTGGGCCTCTGCTCTCATGCACCTTGTGGAAAAGCCCTGGTTACTGTGGAGGATAGCTGTCCATTCTGACCAAAGCTCTTCACAATGTTCAGTCTCCTGTTTCTGTGGGCACTGAAGGCCTCAGTGGTGACATTTAGTCTACCAGCAGAGGCACTCTGGGAACTGGTGTCTGGGCAGGAGGTCTGATTTGGAAAGCTTCCATTGCAACCATTCAACAGGAGGGTCACTCCGGACGTAGCTGAAAGATACCAGCCCAGTTTCCCTCACAAGTTGGTGCAAGCTGGCTCTGGAAGGACAGTAGAATGCTCAGCTCTGTAGTGAAGCGTCTGGGAACATTCCTATGGGGATTTCTGATGTTGAAGGGACCAGAGGAGAATTAGCAAGTGCTGGGTGTCTGTCTCATGCTATGCTGGGAGCTAGGTGATTTGTAGACATTATCTCATTTGATCTTGGTAATGACATTGTGAGTCAGCTAACTTTGCCCCCATTTTCATGAGGAGACAGTGCCTCTGAGCAGTTAAGTAACAAATAGCATGTCCAAGGTGACACACTCGTTTGTGGAAGCACAGGGACTCTGGGGAGCAAAAATGCTGGAGAATAAGGCTAATAAAAAAGTTATAGGTAATTCCCCCTCACCCCACTCTGACATAAAAATTAAGGATTTCAAACCTGGGAGGAGTTTTTTACTTAGCTCAGCCCCTGTTGAAAGAGTGAAGTCAGTGAGCCAGAAGAGTGTAGCGGAAGTGTAGACATTCTGAGGACAGTGGCTTGCTGTGGTAGTCAGGGAGACACTCCATGATCATGGAGGAAAGAAGCTGGGGTGAGGTGACTTCCAGGCTTCTGTTCTTCAGAGTAAGATGTGAGGGTGTTGGTTGCCTAACTCTGGGGAAAATTGATGAGATGTGAATTCTTCCTTCTCCAATAGGGCATTCATTGTTCATTAGTTTCGTGATGTGAACTCTAGTTCAGGAGAGAGACAATGCTTGGCCACAGTGATGTCTTTAAGCCTCCAGGGACCGTCTAGCTGGGGACTTCCTGGTCTGGGTCTGAGGAGGGCCACTCCTGTGAGCACAGTCCTCAGCCTCTTTGTGTTGCTAGTCTGGAAGCCACGTCTGTGCAGAGGGCCTTAGAAATGGCTTCTGGGTAGATAAGGAGAGAAAATACAAGACAGTGTATTTTAGTCCTTGTCTGTAAGAAAGGAACTGGGTGAGACATTTAAACCACCATTTGACTGGCCTGATTTCCCATTTTAATGGATTTAATGAGCACCTAGTTGGATGAGGCAATGCTTATTAGACTTCCGATCTGGAGACATTGTCTCAGTTCTGAGTCTAATGGAAGTGGTTTCCTCACTGCCTGTGGTCCACATGGAAGGTACTGGATACTTGGGCAATGCTGCTTCCTCAGCATCTGGCTATCACAGTCTTTCCTCCAATCTATATGGTTAGGTGAATGAGTTTAGGACCACTTGTCAGAACCTGGTTGTGATGAAAAGAATTCTTCTTCTTCTTCCTCCTCCTCCTCCTCTTCCTCCTCCTCCTCTCCCTCTTCTTGTCACATTGCCTTCTGGGAGTATTGCATATCCTCTTGTAAAATATGCTGCTGTGTTATGCACGGCTTGGACACACATTTATTCTGTTTATGCTTTTGTCACAAGCACCTTTTTGTTCTAAGACCGGTAGACCCTTGCTTAGTAGGAGACCCTCGCTTTTCTACTGCATTTCACACAGCCCCTGCCTTGCAGCTGGTTACACAGAAGTCTTCTGCAGATTTATAGCTTGTCCTGGTTTTCAGATTCAAGGGTCCTTTAAAGTTAATCCAGGCCTGCTACAGTCCTCAGATGTCCAGTTATAGGCTTTAAACCAGCAGGCGCAGATCATGTGTATCCCACCCCACTCCACACGTGCTGCAGATATTAGATTGAGCTATGAATCTCTGGGATTTCAAGAGATTCAGACTTAATGACCCAGCTCTGGCTCATGTCTATAAAAGTCAGGGAACCTTAGCTAAGCTAGTCGGCACAGCTGGCTGGGAGAGCCACAGAGAAACGGGGTCTCAGCAGCAGGGAGGCAGGGTGGAGCAGGGAGAACCACAGAGAAATAGGGTCTCAGGGCTACAGGGAGAAATGGGTGGAGCTGAGGTACTTCTTGGGCAGCCCCAGAAAACTGAGGCAGACTATCAGTGAGGAGCTGGCAAGCAGACTTCGCCCCTTACTGGACCACATCACTTTCTCTGAGGATAGAGCAGGGAGCTGGGGGCTTTACTGGATGAAGCCTGAAATTATTTTCCTTTCCAGTGAAAGACACCTCATCCCAGTAGGAAGAAGGGAATTAACATTGTGGGAAGTCCCCAGTTTTCCTGAGGCAGATGGCCAGAAATGGTGCTTGGAGAGCCGCCACAGTTCAGGCTTACTGGCCACTTAGTGGTTCATGACCTTGGATAGACTCTTCCTCTCTGAGCTCCTTTTGCATTTTCTTTAGAGTTGGGAGCAGGAATACCTTCCTTTAGGAAGAGCGCAGGGGCTCGGTGTTGTGGAGCAGAAGTGATTGCATCCAGGTTATAGGTGAGTGAGTGGAGATGCTGAGATGTGAACATGTGACCTCATTCAAGGTTGTAGAGCAATGAGAGTGGGTGGGGCTCTATTGCCTGTTTCTGATTCTCAGACTCTGTTAGCTGAGATTTTCCCAGTGTTTGCTCTGAGTTTTTCCCCTGCCTTGGGGGCTGCCTTTGTCATTGTGTGTGTGTGTGTGTGTGTGTGTGTGTGTGTGTGTGTGTGTATGTATGTGTGTGTGTTCATCTGTGGTGAAGGTAGAGCCACTTCCCTTAAAGCACTAGAAGCAAGGCTTGCTGTTCATCCCCACAGAGGCTTATGGCTCCAAAGCAAGATGGATGGCCTCTTAACTTAACTTATCTTATATTTCTCAGCAGGCAGATGGACTCACATGTAGCAGATTGGTTGGACTATCCTGAGGCTCTGTCCATTCTCATAATATACAGCCTTTTGTCTCAAGGATCCTGCTCACATTCTAGGGCTTTTCACAAATGGAACAAATGACCTTGGGAGAAGTGGAAAGGGGGACATCTGGGAGCTTCCTTTCTCTAGCTGCTTTCTCTCCAGGAAGCTAATAAGATTTACTTTATCAAAAATAGCATTTCAACTGTAACCCATTGTCAGATGGCTTTTGGGTCACTTCCTGCCAACTTGCCTGGCTTTCCACAGAGGCTTAATTCAGAAAGAATCCCATTGTTCAGTATTAGACTATTGTGGGATATTTGTACACTGTATGGAGATGTGTTGCTGTGATTGGTGTAATAAAAAGTGGAACAGCCAATAGACAGGCAGGAGATTGTAGGCGGGACTTCCAGGCAGAGAGAACTCTGGGAAAAAGAAAGGCAGACACACCAGCCAGATATGGAGGAAGCAGGATGGATGATTCAGAGATGAGGTAACGAGCCTCGTGGAAGAATGCAGATGAAAAAAAATATGAGGTGATGTAAGTTTAAAGATCTAGTTAGGAAGAAGCCCATGCTAAGGCTGGGCTTTCATAATTAATACGTCTCTGTGTCATCACTGGTGAGTTGGTGGCCCAAAGAAAATCCTGACTACATTAGATTTAATCAGTTCTAGGTTGTATTCAGGATGCTGTAGGCTCTACGGGAGAAAGAAGGTTGTGGAACCTGTACAGGCCTAAGAGACAAGCTGTCATGGTTTTTAGATGGTGAGGAAGACAAGAGAGTATAATGGAATGGTGAGATGTCCCTTGTTGGGCAA
The DNA here is from genome assembly GCA_004025045.1 of Sigmodon hispidus. Lineage (NCBI taxonomy): Eukaryota > Metazoa > Chordata > Mammalia > Rodentia > Cricetidae > Sigmodon > Sigmodon hispidus. The sequence goes on along the minus strand of PVIH01000098.1, from coordinate 418,765 downwards.
GCCTGGCCCCAGGTCCTTTGTAAATCCCACTTCCTTAGTTTTTAAGATGACTATGTAAGGTATCATTAATTTATATTTACTGATTAAGTAACCGAGGGTCAGAGATGTAGATGACTAAGATAGTTTCTTTCGATTATTCATTCATTCAACAACTACTTCCTATCTTAGTGTGGGTTCCACTGAAGCCTTGCTGAAACAGAGGTTTTGTTGCATGTGATCTACTGATGTGTTGTTCTAAGAGGTTCCTGCAAGGAGATAAGAGAAACAGGAAGGACATAGAAAAGTGGTAAGCAAGAATGGGGTTCCTGGCCTCCATTGGAGTCCCAGAGCTTTTTATAGTAAAAACAATACTGAAGAATTGCCATATTTAAAGACAGGATGATGGGCTGTTGTGACCCTGTATTCATCAGTCGCTGGGGACTGAGGGCGGGAATTCAATGAATTTGAGTGAGGCACTTTCTATCAGTCAAAAATTATCCTCAAGAGAGGGCCACAGGTATGAGATACCCTCCCTCAGAGGGAGCTGGAGGTAAGCCTCTAGACACATTAGTCTTCCTAGATCGAAGGACTCCTGGGCTTCAGACCTTTTTCCTCTGAAGCTGGGAGAATCCTGGGAAAACTGAGTTAGTTGTTTATACTCTCTGAAAATGATGGGGCATGTGGGGAACCAGCATAGTTTACCACATTGTTTAAGGTCTTTGTAGAGCTTTGCTCCTTGCTATAATCAAATACCTCGTAAGTAGCTACCTAAGGGAAGACAGACTTATTTTACCTCATAGTTAAGAACAACAGAGCTCATCATGACTAGGAGGTGCCTTTAGGCTGTGGTGGGGGCGACTTGCTTACACCTGGGAGAACCAGGAAGCAGAAAAATATTAAATGCCCGGCTCATCTGTCCTTTTCCCCTTATCCAGCTGAGAATCCCAGCCCATAGGATAGTATAGCCCACATTTAGAACAAAGGTTCCCACTTTGGTTAAACGTCTCTGGAAAATCCCTGAAAGACATACCCAGGAGTGTGTCTCCTAGGGGATCCCCAATCAGTCTTGTTGGCAGGAAAGGTTAACCACCACCACCACCACAGTGCTGATGTGTGAAAGCTTGACTATGATACGATGCAGTGGTCAGTGGGTCTCGGCCCTGAGGTCCAGATTTGAGTTGGAAAAGCCTACAAAAGTGACCATGGCTACCCTGGGCATAAAGAGGCCCTGGCTGTCCAGAGATTCAGAGAAGGATTTCAAGGGTAGAATATGAGGACAAGACAGCTTTCCCAAAGGAAGCAGCATTCCCAAATAGCCAGTGAAGATATAGCAACCAGGAAGGACTTAGCCAGCTGAAGATTCCAATCAACACCCAAATCAGAGAAATCACAGGTGTAAAAGACATAAGTTCAATGAAGGAAAACCATGAAATGCCCAAGTATGCATCTGGAACTGCCTTGTGCATTATATCATTCACGTTGAGAAACAAATTGCCGAAACTGTTTATGACCCAAGAGAGTTTTTCTTCTCATAATTTCTGGGGCCACTATTTTGAAGCATTATAGCAGGTGGTTCTGACTCAGGGGCTCTCTTGGGGTAGCAGAGAAGGCATTAGCTTCATGGCAGTTGACGCTCTGACTAGGGCTGGAGGCCCCAACTTCTGCTGTGGCTCACTGAATGGCTATGGGTAAGGGTCTTCAGTTTTTCTCTGATTGTTGGAAGTAGGCCTCAGTTACTTACCATGTGGCCCTTTCTGCAGGTCTGACTAACTGCCCTCTACCATGGCAACTGGTTTCTCTCTGTGCAAGTCACCCAAGAGAAGGCAAGGCAGATATGCAAAGCCTGAAAGACATACCCTGACATATCACCTCTGATTTCCACTAGCCTGTTCCTCAGAAACAAGGTATTATTAATTCAGATTCACATATTAGGGAGGAAGGTTTGGGCTCATCTTTGAAAGGAGACATGTCAAATAATCTGGGACATATTTTACATCTATCTACCACACCTCAGAGCTCCGAGGACAGAATGGCATCTGCCATTCTTCCTCTCCCATCTCGGGTTCTACCGCTCACACCAACATCTTTCCACACTGGTCCCCCAGTAGTTACATAAGAATGCTGATGGCAGGCAGTTCCCACAGGTAGTGATATCTGTTCCACGAGGTGAAAGTGGCAAACAACTCTAACAAAGGTGACAAGTGGCTGAGGTGTGTAATAAGAGGTTTCTGTCCCATCTGGCTGGTGGTCTCAACCCATAGACCTGCATTCCCAGACAGACTAGCCCCAAATAATCACACAAAGGCTTATATTAATTTCATTCTGCTTGGCCTATGGCTCAGGCATATTACTAGCTAGCTCCTACATCTTAATTCAACCCATTTCCATTAATCTGTCTTGCCACGTGGCCAGTGGCTTACCTGTGTTACTTTTACATATTGATTCTTGGGCTGCTGGATGATGTCTCTCTGACTCCGCCCTCCTTCCCCTATCTATGCTCTGATTTCCCTGCCTACTTCTAAGATGCCTGCCATAGGCCCAAACAGTCCTTTTATTAAAGATTAATAGTCACAATCAAAGGTGACATCCCACATCAAAGGTGATACTTTTTGGCTGGCTTCTGTTGTGGGGTGACTTGGATGCTGGCTGCTATGAGAGGCCTAGAATCATTAGGGAAAGACACAGCTAGAAAAAGTCTAAGGATGTGGTTTTTGAGGCCTCCTATACCACACGGAGGAGCCAGTATCTATTCTGAAGCATCAACATTACAACAAGGGCATGGCAGGATCATAGCTATTTGTGGAACGATTATCCTGGCAGCAGTTGAGAGCTGGAGTCAAGCAAGCTGATTGGAGCCAAGGATGCTGGCTCAGAAACGATTTCAGTGATGACACAGTTAGAAAAAAAATTTAGTAAGAATTTTAAATGTCATCACTGTGGTAGAATTTTACTTACTCTTGCTTGGGTATTGGGAAAAGATTCCAGATAGGAAAAATTTCTCAGGCTGTTTATCAGCTACTTGTTAGAATGCTGTGGCTGTCCCTGTAAAGCCCCTGTGGCCCCTCATTTACTCAGTGAGTGTTTATGAGCCACCCAGATAGATCAGTGGTTAAGTCAAAGGAACACATTTTTAATGGTAAAGTGTCAGGCATCTTGGCAGGTTAGTAAGGAAGAGATTTTTGCATAGAAAAGATAACTACTTTCTTGCCATATGCACAAACTGTCTTCTGCCATAATAATAAAATGTTAGGGACTTCTGCTTTTGTATCTTTTTATATTTCATCTTCACAACCCATGTGAGGTTGTCTTATGTGAACATTTAGGGCCTGGCCTTCTGAGGCCAACTGCCAATCTACCTATGGCCTCAACAGCAGTCCCAGGCTTATAAAAGCGAGTAAAGTGGCCACTAGTGGCAACAGGAGGAGCAATGGACAATGCTCCAGGCACTCTTGTAAGTGTTTTATAAATAGTACCCACTTTGAGTCTTACAACAGCTACTGGAGTGAGCACTGCCCGCCCAGCACTCACCTCACAGCTGGGAAAACAGACGCTTAAAGACATCAGTCACAGCAGACAGAGTCACTGTCCAAGTAAGGGGCGGTTCTTGCAGTATTGCTCTGTCTACACTGTCACAAAAATACTAGAGCAGGAACGAGTCTTGGATTTCGATTTGTGAATGTGGGCTGCTGTGCTGTATCAATGTGTGCTCTGCGGCAGGCCGTGGGAAATGCTTGTGAACTAGCCACCTGGGAACATTTTGTTTTCTGAGTCTCCAGGCAGGGTTAGGGTTTCAACCATTGTCACTTCCCCTTGGGAAATAGTTGATGAAAAATAGGAACAAAAAGATGGGAATAGCTAAACCAAAACAACACATTCTTGAAAAACATAATAACAACAATAATGAAGCCAGTGATAGAGCGTCAGGCAGGAGGTTAGAGTAACATGCCATTCTTTTTTGACTCTGCATTGAGAAGAGGCTCTGAAACATTCTTTGGTAGAATCCTGAGAAATCCCAGTCCCAGTGAGGTCGTTAAAAATGTAGCTTTCTACATTTCTGGCTGTTCTCCTGGGCATGGCAAGGTCACACACACTTGTTCCTTTGATAATAGATGTGCTCTGGGTGGTGGCAGAGTTGTGGAACTGGCTCACTTCTCTGCAGGATACTTTAAGAGTTACTGTGTTCTCTTGTTTGCTATGCTTCCCATCAAGGTCACAAAAGATCCAAGCTATGTTAGCCTGCTTCAGGGAAGTGCAGAGATGGGTATTTCACTGAGAGAGATATGGTGCCACATTTCTTACCATACGATGTTGATTTTAGGTTGTTACATTGCAATCTACTAGGCCATGACTAATGTATTAAAGTCTTTTTACTGAAAGAGCCCCATGTTTCCCCACTGAAGGAATTGTCACGAGTCTCAATTATAGGTGAGCTAGAGGATAGACATTGCAGCTAGGCCGTGACTATGCACATGGCTCACCTCAAAGTCACACAAACTGAAGTATATTAAAAATGGAAAATCAAAAAGAAGATCATAATGACATTTGAAAGAAGCGTGGAGATTTAAGTTTTCAGACTTTCTCCATCTGTCATAATTTTCATGCAGAATAGTAACAAAAACAATATGTGACAGATTTTCTTTTCCAGGGCAGCCTTGACACTATCTGCCGTCCCATATGCTCTTCTGCTGCAGAGTGACCTTGGCACGCCTCCATCTAGAGCTGGAGCTCAGTCTACATTCCTAGTATCTGGGTGGATTGTGGCTGCTTTGACCTGTAGGCTAAGAAGCATTACTGCTCAGGTCTTTTTTTCTTTTTTTGGTGTTTGTTTTGTAGACAGACTTTCACTGTGTTAATCCCTGGCTGTCCTAGAACTCACTCTGTAGACCAGGCTAACCTTGAACTCACAGAGATCCTCTTGCCTCTGCCTCCTGAGTGCTGGGATTAAAGGTGTGTGCCACTACCACTGCTTGGCACAGCCCCGGTTCATGAAGGGACTTTTAGTTGTTGAGAATCTTCACCATTTCTATCCTTTAAATACAAAAGTCTGTGCCCTGGGACTGTAGAGTTGACATAAGGTCCAAGATGAATGTTTAGGCTCTAGGATGAGATGGCATCATAGAACTTAATCCTCTATCCTGAAGGTCACAGCAAATGTTATGCAGGCTAAGGTGAAGTAACCAGATGAGTCCTTCTATAGTTCTTAAGATCATGAGTGAAATGAGTAGCAGAACTACAATGTTTGTAGTATGATGGAGAAGCAGACAACATATATCTGTATACATACACACATACATGTACACACATACACACACACACACACACACACACACACACACACACACACACAAAACAACAAAACCCAGTTAGTGGAGGGAATGCTAACTTTCTCACTGCTGTTATGACTAACAAGAAACAACCCGGTGTGGATGGATTTATTTCGGTTGCCCTGCATGATTGCTTATTCCCATTGTTCTCTGGGCTGGGATGAGGCAGTTGGTGCTGGGGAACATGTGTTGCTGTTGTTCCTCTCACGGAGGCTGGGAAAAGAGAGAGGGAGAAATGAAGTGTGTAGGGGGTGGCATTCCTTACAAAGGTATGTCTTCTGCATCCCACTGTCTGGCACTAGCCTCTACAGGCTAAACTTTCCCCCACCTCCTGAGATAGAACACCAGTAGCTGGGGGCTAAGCCTTCAACACATTAGCCTGTGTGGGACCTTCTGGCTGTCAGCCTAACTTGGGTTTTTCCACAATAAACCATAGTCTGACATGTGGGTGCTTTAGGTATATCCTCCAGGTGACCTTCATGAGAAATAAAATATAGCTCGGGAAGCCGAGGGCCTTGCTTCAGGTCACAAGGGCACCAGGGCCACCCACTACATCAGATGCTTGTCCTCTGACTCCTGAGTCTGGATCTCTCCTCTGCAGGGTCTGGTTTGATCAGTATCCATCCCCAGAGAAAGGGCCAAACTGCTTGAACAATGAAAATGTATTTTTGTTGTCTCTGTTTCTTGATAATACTCTGTAAGAGCAGATGATAATTCTCAAAGGAATATTAAATAAAAAGCTATGAAATAATCTCTGCCACAGGCAAAGCATTTGCAGGGAAATTTGCAGTGTGATAGTTGTATTGTTAGAGCCAAGGGAACTAAGGAGAGGAAGATGCATGGGATTCATCTCTACTGCAGAATTTCCCCACCCACCCACCCCAGACACTCACATTCTCCAGTCTGAAGCTTCACGAGCCCACTCAATATATTCTATGACACAGTCTCCCGACATAAGATGGTTCAACTTATGGCTTTTTAACTGTGAGTTGTGATGAAGGCTGTATGAACTTAGTGGAAACCATGCTGTACACTTTGAATATGTTTTACTAGGTTAGTCATAACCTGACACAGCCCTCTCTTGTGATGCTGGGCAGCAGGAGGGGACTGAAGCTCCCAGTCAGCTATGCAGTCCCCTGGGGAAACAATGGCTCCTGTGTCCTGTGTCACCAGGGATTCTGGTTGCATTTTGCATCTCATCATGTTTCCTATAAATTACATGCAACATTCAGTTCTTTGTTTGACAGTAGGCTTTGTGTTAGGTAATTTTATCCAACTGTAAGCTGACTTGATGTAAGTGTCCTGAACCTGTTTGAAGGAGCCCAACTAAGCTAGGATGTTTGGCAGGTTATATGTCTGAAATGTATCTTTGGCTTAGAGTATCTTTTACTGAAAATGGATTTACTGGTGGCATAAACCCACTGTAAGTTGAGGAGAATTTGTATAACCATTACACACTTAAAATGTACATACGCGTATGTATAAGCTACATAATGACATAATAATTTTATTGAATAAATTAAGCTTCCATCATTTCTTTCAAACACAGCCTGTCAGATCTCCTCATTTGCCCCATGTTGTTATATCCAGAGGATTGCATAACCTTTAGTCTCTTATCAGTTAAAATGTTCTCATTTTCAGGTATCAAAATAAGTCATCAAATTGAAATACAAATTTTAATATTATATCACATTCCCCTTTGCCTTTTAGCTAGGATGGCCCAGATATCTAGGGATTTCTAGTGAGACAGGGAGACATAGTGATTTCTCTCTCTTCCTAGCTGTCATATTGTCTTCTTGTACTCCTGGCTCCCAAATAAGCTCCCCATGACCTTTCAGTGATGGGCATCTCCCATCTAACTGACATTATTTGGAGCAAGATTCCATCAGGAAGACACTCTCTCTAAGCCCTGTGTTATCCACCTGGTACATCAGAGCTGCACATCCTTCCACCTCATAAGGTGACCGTGCAACATGCCCAACTTTATCTCATTTCGCCTTGTGCCATCGGGCTATGCATAATTTTCCAAGTGAGAGTCAATCATGTGCCTCTAGACTGACTATGTCCCAGACTCACAGAAGAAGTTATCAGTGTCTGAAAGATTCTCCCTTTGTAGAGAGAGCATCAACTACCTGGACAACTGATGCTACAGCAAACCAACCTCCCTCCCTCCCTCCCCCTCCCTCCCTCCTAGCCCCTGTCCCCTCTGCTCCCCAATCAATTCCTCCTCTGTTTCTCTCAAGAAAAGGGCAGGCCTCCCATGGATACCAACTAAACATGACATATGATATTGCAGTAAGACTAGGTACCTCCCCTAATATTAAAGCTGGACAAAGCAACCCAATATGAGGAATAGGGTCCCAAAAGCCAGTGAGAGAGTCAGAGATAGACCCTGCTCCCAGTGTTAGGAGTTTCACAGAAGATTAAACTGCAGAACCATAAAGTATGTGAAGAGGGCCTAGGTCAGACCCCTGCAGGCTCCCTGGTTGTTGGTTCAGTCTCTGTGAGTCCCTATGAGCCCTGGTCAGTTGATTCTGTGGATCTTCTTGTGATGTCCTTCTCCCTCTTCCACAGGATTACCTGAGCTCCACCAACTGTCTGTGGGTCTCTACATCTGCTTCCTTCAGTTGCCAGATGAAGCCTCAACCTCTGAGAATGACAATATATCATGGGGAATCGTTGACTCTTGTTTGTCAGTTGTGTTTGGTAATATATTAGCTCTCTGGGCTGTCTGGCCTCTGGGCCTGCAGGCAGAGCCAGGGGTGGATTCTTTCTTGTGGCATGGGTCTCCAGCTCAACAGGTCACTGGTTGGCCACTTCCAGAATCTCTGCACCATCTTTACCCCAGCACATCTTGTAGGCAGGACAAATTGTAGGTCGAAGGTTCTGTGGCTGGGTTGGTGTTCCGGTCCCTCTATAGGAAGTCTTACCTGGTTATAGGAAATGGCTGGTTCAGGGTCTGTATCCACCGATTGCTAGAAGTCTTAGATAGAGTCACCCTCAGAGATTCCTGGGACTTTCCATTGCACTGGGTTTCTTGATCACCTCTGAACTGCCCCCCACTTTCAGCTGTCTCTCCCAGTATGCTCTCCTTCCATACTCCCCCACCAGACCCGCCTCCCTTCTCATCCCCACCTACTCCTAGTTTACCCCATATCTATTCTTTTTCTCCTTCCCAGGGAGATTCTTGTGCCCCCAAACCCCTAAACCCTCCTTGTTACTTAGCATTTCTAGGTCTGTGGATTAGAGCACAGTTATCCTGTATTTTATAGCTAATATTCACTTATGAGTGAGTACATACCATGTTATCTTTCTGGGTTTGGGTTACTTTACTCAGGGTGTTTTTTTGTTCTAGTTCTAGCCATTTGCCTGCAAATTTCATGACTTTTTTTTTTTTTTAACAGCTGAGCAATATCCATTGTGTAAATGTACCAACTTTTCTTTACTCATTCTTTGCTTGAGGAATATATAGGTTGTTTCCAGTTTCAGGCTTTACAAATAAAGCTGCTATGAACATAGCTGAGCAAGTGTCTTAGTGGCAGGATAGAGTATCTTTTGGGTATCTGCTTGTCTTAGTGTTTCTATTTCTATCCAGAGATCTCATGACCTTGGCAGCTCTTATAAAGGAAAACATTTACAGGTTAGAAGTTCAGTTCATTATCATCATGGTGGGGAGCATGATGGCATTCAGGCAGACATGATGCTGGCTACATCTTTATCAGAAGGCAACAGGAAGTTAACTCAGACACTGGGTGGTATCTTGAACACAGGAAACCTCAAAGCCGGCCTTCATAGTGACATGCTTTCTCCAACATACCTACTCCAACAAAGCCATGCCTCCTAATAGAACCACCCCTATGAGCTTATGGAGGGTAATTACATTTAAACTACCATGATGCCCAAAAATGAGTTAGCTGAGTCTTGAAGTAGATTGATTCCCAATTTTTATAAGGAACTGCCATATTGATTTCCAAAGTGGTTGTACAAGTTTTCACCCCCACCAGCAGAGGAGAAATGTTTCACTTGCTCCACATCCTCTCAAGTACAAGCTGTCACTTCTGTTTTTTAACATTAGCTGTTCTGACAGGTAGAAGAGAGAATTTGAGTCATTTTTAATTTGCATTTCCCTGATGGCTAAGGATGTTGAACATTTCTTTAAGTGATTCTCAGCTATTTGAGATTCTTCTGCTGAGAATTCTCTGTTTAAATATCTACCTCACCTTTAAATTGGATTATTTGGTTTGTTGATATCTAGTTTCTTGAGTTCTTTATATATTTTGGGAATTAGCCTTTGTCAGATGTGGGGTTGGTCAAAACGTTTTCCCATTCTTTAGGCTGCTATTTTGTCCTATTGACAGTGTCCTTGGCTTTACAGAAGCTTTCTACTTTCATGAGGTCCCATTTACTGACATTGATCTTAGTGCCTGCATGATTGGTATTATGTTCAGGAAGTTGTGTCCTGTGTCAGTGTGTTCTAGGCCATTACCCACTTTTTCTTCTATCAGATTTAGTATATCTGGTTTTATGGTGAGGTCTTTGATCCACTCAGACTTGAGTTTTGTTCAGGGAGTTAGATAGGGAACTATTTGCATTCTTCTATATGTTGACATCCAGTTAGACCAGCACTGTTTGTTGAATATGCTTTTCCTCCATTGTATAATTATGGCTTCTTTGTAAAAAATCAGGTGTCCATCGGTATGTGTATTTACTTCTTGGTTTTCGATTTGATTCCACTGGTTCACTTGTCTGTTTTTATGCCAGTACCCTGTGATTTTTATTTCTATAGTTTGTAGTACAGCTTAAATTTTGGTAGGTTAATACCTCTGGAAGCTCTTTTATTTTGCATAACTGTTTTAGATATCCTGGTTTTTGTTTTTCCATGTAAAATTGAGTATTGTTCTTTCAGAGTCTTTGAAGAACTGTGTTGGGAATTTGATGGGGATTTTATTGAATCTGTAGATTGCCAATAGTACGATGGTCATTTTTACTGTGCTAATACATGAACATGGGAGATCTTCCCATTTTCTCATATCTTTTTCAGTTACCTTCTTCAGAGACTTGAAATTCTTGTCATACAGGCTTTTTACTTGTTTGGTTAGAAATACCCCAAGATATTTTATATGGCTGTGAGTGTTGTTTCCCTGATTTCTTTCTCAGCCAATTTCCCATTGGTATATAGGGGAGGCTACTGATTTTTTTTTTTTTTTAGTTAATCTTGTATTCAACCACTTTGTTGAAGGTATTTATTAGCTGTAGGAGTTTTTTGGTAGAACTTTTGGGCTGTTTATGTATTGTGGGAATAATATTATATCTTTCTGGGGTCTTTGATGGAGTTGAAGATTAGATAGTTATAATTATAGTTTTCCTTAGTTATGATAAAATTATCACATAAAACTTTTAAGACTTACAAAAATAGGGTAGATGATAGAATATTTTCTTTAATTTTGCCAAATACAAATAAACTTGATATAACTGTAATTCTTCCTTGGTAACTGTTTTTATATGTAATTTTACTATGTTAAGCTAAAGCCTTCCTTTTTGATTAGACAGAAAAGGAAAAATGATGTGGTATGTTTTTCTGTATGCTGAGTATATGTTTTATTACCATTGGCTTAAAGAGAAACTGCTTTGGTCCATAGCAAGGCAGTGTAGGGCCAGGCACGAAATCCAAGCAGAGATACAGAGAGAAGAGGGTGGAGTCAAGGAGATGCCTGCTAGCCACCCAAGAAGTGGAATATGAAAGCCACTGGCCAAATGGTGATACATAGACTAATAAAAATAAGTTATATTAAGATGTAAGAGATAGCTAGTAATAAGCCTGAGCCATAGAGAAAATAGTTTGTAATTAATATTAAGCCCCTGAATGATTATTTTATAAGTTGCAGCAGGACCGGGTAGGACAGAGAATAGCTATCCATCTACATTTACGTATACTATAATATCATCTGCTGATAGTGATATTTTGGCTTCTTCCTTTCTAATTTGTATCACCATTGCTCTCCTTCATTTGTCTTATTGCTATAACTGAAATTTCAAGTACTATACTGAATAGATATGGAGAGAATAGACACACTTATCACTGACTTCAGTGGAATTGCTTTGAGTTTGTCTTCATTTAATTAAATGTTGGCTATTGTCTTGCTGTATATTACCTTTATTATGTTTAAGTATGTCCCTTTTATCTCTGATCTCTCCAAGACTTTTATCATGAATGGGTTGTCTGAGTTAGGGTTTCTATTGCTGTGAAGAGACACCATGAACACAACTCCTATAAAGGAAAGCATTTAATTGAGGTGGCTATTTTGCAGTTCAGAAGTTCAGTCCATTGTCATCATGCTGGTACACATGGCGTGCAGGCAGACATGGTGCTGGAGAAGTAGCTGAGAGTCTTACGTCTTGCAGGCAACAGGAAGTGGTCTGAAACACTTGGTGGTATCTTGAGCATATACATGGCCTCAACACCTGCCTCCATAGTGACACATTTCCTCCAACATGACCATACCTACTCCAGCAAGACCACACATCCTAATAGTGCCACTCCCATTGAGGACCATTTTTCTTCAAACTACCACATTCACTCCCTGGCCCCCAAAAGTTTGAAGCCATATCATAATGCAAAAATGCATTTAGTCCAACTTCTAAAGTCCCCATGGTTTATAACATTTTAAACTTACCTAAAAGTATAAAGTTGAAAGTCTCTTCTGAGATTAATGTAATTTTTAACTGTAATCCCACATAAAATCATTGTCAAATAGCAGATCCCCAACATATAATGGCACAAGATCATTATATGTTACATTATCATTCCAAAATGTAGAGAAGGGAGCACACTGAGGAAATACTGGACCAAAGCAAGACCAAAAACCAGCTGGGCAAACTCCACACTCTGCATCTGCATGTATGATGTCAAAGTGCTCTTCAGATCTCAAATTCCCTTTAGCTTTGTTACGTACAGCATACTGTAGTCAGGTGCTTTTCTGTCCTGCTCAGCTGGTCCTGTACCCACTTAGTTCCAAATAATCACCTAAAGGCTTAAAGGCTTGTATTAATTATGACCTGTTTGGCATATGACTCAGACTTATTACTTGCTAACTCTTACTCTTAAACTAACCTATGATTCTTATCCATGTTTAGCCACATGGCTTGGCACCTTTTTCCTCAGTGCAGCATTCTCCTCTTCTTCTCCATCTGGCTGGCATCTGCTCTTGGCCTTTCCTCTTCTCAGAATTCTCCTAGTCTGGTTGTCCCTCTTATACTGCCTGCTATTGGCCTGACATTGTTTTATGAATAACAAATCTTTACAGTGTACAAGAGCATAGTCCCACAGCAGCACACTTGGGCTGGTTCCACTGTCTGTTAACAATGCTTTTGCAGGTATCTCGCAGCTCTAGCATCTCCAATATCTTGGGGTCTCCAAAGCAATCCAGGTTTCACTTTCACAGATTCACAAAATGACCTCTCTGGGACTACATCCAGATTCACCCTTTGCACAGGCTTGGCTCAGTGGTTTTCCTTAGGTGCAGAGGGGTTTGATGTGTGATTTAAGCTTTAGTAATGTTTCTTTTACAAATGTGGGTGCCCTGACATTTGGGGTATTGATGTTCAGAACTGAAACATCATCTTCATGGATTTTTTCCTTTGATGAGTATGAAACATTCTTCCACATTTCCTTTGTTTAATTTTGGTTGGAAGTCTGTTTTGTTAGATATTAGGATAGCTACACCAGGTTGCTTCTTGAGTCCATTTTCTTGGAAAATCTTTTTCCAACTGTTTGTTCTCAGGTATTATATATCTTTGATATTGAGGTGTAATTTTTGTATGCAGCAGAAGGATGGATCCTATTTTCATATCCATTCTGTGTCTTTTTATTGAGGAATTGAGTCCATTGATATTGAGGGATATTAATGACTAATGACTATTAATTCCTGTTATTTTGTTGTTGCTGTTAGTGTGTGTGTGCATATGTGTGTGTGTGTGTGTGTGTGTGTGTGTGTGTGTATGAGTGTGCATGTGTGTGTTCCTTCTTTTGGTTTTCTTGGTGTAAAATTATTCATTTTTTTGTGTTTTCTTGGATATTGTTAACCTCTTTAGGCTGGAGTTTTCTTTTTTGTTCCTTATGTAGGGCTGTATTTCGAATAGATATTGTTCAAATTTGACTGTGTCATGGAATATCTTGTGTTTTCCATCTACAGTAACTAAAAGTTTTGCTGAGTATAGTAGTCTGAGTTGGCATTTGTGGTTTTTTAGAGTCTGCAAGACATCTGTCTGTCCAGTTATTTCTGAATTTTAGAGTTTCTTTTGAGAAATTCTAAGTCTTCTAGAATTTATATGTAAATTTGGCCATTTCCCCTTGCAGCTTTTAATACTCTTTCTTTGTACATTTCGTGCTTTGATTATTATGTGGTGATGGTGGAGATTTTCTTTTCTGGTCCAATCTATGTAGTGTTCTGTAAGCTTCTTGTATCTTTCTCGATATGTCCTTCTTTAGGTTAGGTTTTAAAAATTATTATTTTTTGAAAATATTTTCTGGATCTTTGAGCTGGGAATATTCTTTGATTCTTATTACTCTTAAGTTTGATCTTTTCATGGCGCCCCAGATTTCCTGGATATTTTTGTGTCAGGAACTCTTAAGATTTAACATTTTTTTTTTGACAGATGCATCAATTTCTTCTACCATGTATTCTATACTAGAGATTCTGTCTTCTGTCTCTTGTATTCTGTTAATTCTTGTGTCTGTATTCCTATTCACTTATAGATTTTTTTCATCTCCAGGATTCCCTCAGTTGAAGTTTTTTTTTTTTTTTTTTTCTTAATTGCTTCTATTTCCTTTTCCAGGTCTTGAGTAGTTTTATTTCTTTCTTTCACCTGTTTGTTTGTGTTTTCCTGGATGATTTTAAAGGATTTATTCATTTCCTCTTCAAGGGTCTCTATCATCTTCATAAGATTGGATGTAAGGTCGTTTTTTGTGCTTCAGCTGTGTTAGAATATCTGGGGTTTGCTGCAGTAGGATAGCTGGGCTCTGGTAATGATGTCTTTCTCTGGCTGTTGTTGATTGTCTTATACTACTGGTCTCTAGTCATTTGGGTTTGGGGTATAGGTGTCAATTTCTGAGTTTATCTTTGTTGCATGAATGTTTTTTGAATGTCCACCCATCCCTGTGTTTCTGTTTCCTCTCTGATCTTCTGGCTGAGAAACCTGTGGTTATAGTGACCAGTGATTCTTCATGTTCAGTAGTGTCTCCACTGGGGTTTTGGTGGCCTGTGTGGCCTCTGGAGGTCCAGAAACTACTTTGGTCTCTGAAGTTCCTAGTACTAGCTTGGCCTCTGGTAAAGCAGGGGTCTCCTGTTGAAGTTATGGGCGGGATATGGAGCCATGGGGAGGGGGTTCTGCTGGGGATAACTGAGCAGGCTCTAAAGAGTGTTAGCAGGCAGAAGGGGGCATCTCACCTGGGATTCCTGGTACTGGTGTGGTCTCCAAGTAGAACAGTTTTCTTCCAGAATTGTGGACTGGGATATAGAGCCCAGGGGAGGAGGGAGTCCTTTTTGTTTTTCTAACCTTTATATAGAACGGTGGATTTTTTTTTAATGCCAACACATATGAATATCTCCCACTGGTATTTATAATTTTATGGTATTTAAAGTAAGGCTATATCACTATTTAATCAAGACCTTGGATTGTTGAAAAATGGATATTGTTGATTTAAGCAATATCTGATATATCTATATACATCTTTATACACATACTGTTTCATAGAGCATATTCCTAAAAGCGAGATTTCCAAAATAGCAATAAACTCTTACCTCTTACAAAGACTGTACCAATTTTTATTTTTATTTTTATTGGAAGAAAGCTCAACATAATACCTTCATGTAACTTTTCTTTACAACTGCTGTTGTAGGAGACATTATTCTTTGTCATTTTTACAGACTGGCAGTTCTGATGTAAAAATTGGAAGCCCTAGTGGTAAATCTGATTTAGACTTGAGAGAATATAGTGAGGAAAATACCACGGTTGCCCCCTTCTTCCTAGCCTGTCTTTGCTGTGGACATACTGATGGACAGTAAATGATTGAAAGGCTGTCTCAAGGCCAGAGGACAGCATGAGAATCTGAAGTGTAGGCTCTGCAGCAACAGCAGGTAGAGTCCTACCGCCTAAGTCCACCTAATACACGGAGTATGGCCACAGTGAAGGCAGACATTCAATCAGCAGCCACTTAATGGAATGGGCAGACTTCAGGCTGTGATTGTATCAAGGGCTCCTGAAAATGTCATGTACACCATGGAACAGAATGCCAGTGTATTCACTGGCAGTAATAGGCAATAGCCAAGCATCCATTTTTGCTATCTCTGCTGTTTGCTTTTTTTTTTTTTTTTTTTTTTTTTTACTGTAAGAACTTAAAAACATTTTTGACACATTTCTTTTCTGATTATTGAATAAATATATTCTCCTTTGAAAATAGAAGAGAAGCACAAAGATACAGGATAAGATTTGCTTGTAATCTCTCCCCCCAGGAGCTGAGAGAACAGATGTTGATGTTTGGCTTTGACATTATACACATGCAGCTGCCTCTCTGCACCCACAGGCTCTTCATCCAAACGTCTAACCAACCATGGGTCCCGATTTAAATATTTTTGATCTAAAATATTAGATCACGATGCACGGGTACTAAACAGTCATAGAATTTTTTTATTGTTATGATTCCCTTTACAACACCTATTTACACTGTGTTAGGTATTATATATAATCAAGAGATGATTTGACATAAACAAGAGAATGAAAGCATGTTACCTGCAAATGCAATTTATGTAAGGGACCTGAACACCTGCATGTCTTGGTGTCAGGGAGGGTGGCATGGGTTAGGGGCATGGATGGGCCCAGAAACCAATCCCTTCAAATATTGAGGAAGATCTGCCTTGCTGTTGGGTCTGAGGTAATTGTGTGCCACCCCCTGGTGGAAGTATTTTGAATTGCAGTTACTCAGGTGATTAATTATTTGCAAATGGATGAAAGGAGAAAATCATGCTCCTTTTATTTCAACAAAGAAACTTCCGGAAGCTTAAATAGGGGGAGCTGAGTGTATAAAAGAGGCACAGGCTTGGGACTGGAGGAAGGCTGCCTAGGGCAGGACTGTCCACAGGTGCTGGAGAGGCTTCAGGAAGAGGTGATGTGAATGCTTGTTGTTATGGATGCAAGTGTTCTTGTTTTCATTAACTGAAGCCAAGTCCATCAAAAGTGGTGTAAACAGGCTATTTTGATTGCTTAGTGGTGTGGAAGAAAACTAAAACAGGCTCCACAGATCTGAAAAATAGGGAAAGATTTTCTTACGTGTGCACACACACATACACACACACACACACACACACACACACACACACACACACGCATGCATGCATGCATGCACGCACACAGGTACACATGAGAGTGTGCACATGTGTGAGTGTGTGTGTGTGTGTGTGTGTGTGTACTTGGAGAGAATTAGATAAAAGGAAAAAGAAATCCAAACAAGAAAACCAACAGACCCTCTTTGTGTCTAAGAGCTAGGAAAGCATTAGAAAGTGGCCATGTAGCTGTGAGCAGAACGGCCCAAGAATACAGAGCTGGGCTTTATTTGCAGGCATTAAGGAAAAGGGCCCTTGGATGTGGCATGATTTGCTTCTCTTTGAAGCATGCTTTCAAGGTTTCCATTTTAATTACATTGGTTGTGACTAGAGGCACATTGCTCAGGCATTGCCTAGGCAACCCTCTGTCATGGATGCCCACCCTGGGTAGAGGCCAGGGAGAGGGCGGCTGGACCACAGCAGGGATTTCTGACCCTGCCACATTTGAGGGGCTCCTTAAATGTCAACATATTCCATTATCCCCACAGGCGGGTGCTTGCGCTTTTAGCGGCTCTTTGTGTTTTGTGTTTGTTGACACAGTAGTGGCGCCTACCCTTAACGGCAGAGCTCAGGTATAGGCTCCTAGCCTGCCTGAGTTCTTGGAGCACTTGGCTTGCTCTGGGGCCCAAATGTTGGTCCTTTGATGCCAAGAGACCTCTGGCAATTGTTTATGGTGGAGATGGTGATGAGCCTCCCAAGGTACCCTGGGAAAAAGTACAAAGAGACCTTTTCATAATGGTGTTGGAGAAGAATCAAGCTAGTAACAGGAATGTTCTAATGTAAGCCTCTGAGCCTAGAACCCAAACTGTTGTTTAATTATTATTGTTTTTGTTTTTCATTGCTTTGTTTTTTTGAGATATGGTTTTGCTATATAGCCAAAGTTTGCCTAGAGCTACCAGGTAGCTCCGGCTGACCTTGGACTCTTCTGATCTTTCTGCCTTGGACCCCTGAGTGCAGAGATCACAGGTGTGAGCCACTGTGTCCAGTTCTAAGGCTTCCTCACTGCACTCCTGTGCAAGAATCACTTGTGCTCGTGAATTTCTCCAGGGTCTGCCATTTTCCCGGAGTCTCAAGAACTCAGGAATCGTCAGTGGTTCTACACTCCTTCTTCTGCCTCAACAGAAGCCACCACATGGGAATGGTGGCATTGTATACATTGTCACCATCTATCAGGAGTGAGCACTGCATTAGGAGCCATGCTCGAGATGGGGCTTGTTCCCATCCTGTGTTCATGTGAGCTGTGAGACTCCTTCATGGTGGGTTTTCCTGTCTTCTTTTGCAGAGTTACATTCAAGGCCATGAAAGTAGAGGACAAGACCCTACAGGGAATGGCAGAAAAGGGACTTGGGAATCGTTATGCTGTTTTTTCAAATGTCAGTCAAATAGGTACCCTTTTGGGAATCCCACATATTGACCAGGCACTCTGCTTCCCACCCAGAACGTTGCTGAAGAGCTGGGAAAGAAGAGATTACTTCTGTAGGCAAGGCTAACCCCCTGGGCACAGAGGTGAGGTCTCCCATCACAACGGGTGAGGTCCTCTTGCCTTCAAGCTTCCTTCAGCAGTCTTGTCTCAAGAGAAATTGATGCTCAACTCTCTGTAAACCATAACTATTTGAGTTTGCCCTCGGCAGACCTGGGGGTTGTTTTGAGCTGGGAAATAAACTCTCTAGGCAAAGACACTGAGTGCCTGGGTCAGGATACTTATTTATTCTTCTTGTCAAAATTGGACACATAAACCCGTGCCTGAAGTGAGACAACAATATGGAGGAAGAGAGAGAGAGAAAGGCCTGTCTGAGGCAACCAGAAAGCATGCAGGCAGGGCCACAGCATGCAGGCAGGGCCACAGCATGCAGGCAGGGCCACAGCATGCAGGCAGGGCCACAGCATGCAGGCAGGGCCACAGCATGCAGAAAGGGCCATAGCATCCCGAAAGGGCAGCAGCATGCCTGCAGGGTAGCATGGGGGTATGAGACTGCTCTGGTCTCATACCTCAGAGATGAGGTTATTTTCCCCAACTCAGTGTCCGAAGCACTGAGCACTTGGTGTTCCTTAATACTTTAAATCCAGCACATTTCTTTTTTGAAATCTATTTTTTTTAGTTCATTAGCCAGTCCTCATATGATAATAAGGGGAGAAGGGACAGCATTTTGCAGAACCCGCGCTGGTGCTGTAACAAGCGTAAGCCACAGAGGAGGACTTGATTGTGTGTGGTCCTGATGCAAGACAGGGACAGAATGGCTCCCCTTCTGCCTCTCACCTGAGCTGCTTTGGATCTTCATTTTCATTTTGGATATTCTGCTTCCTAGTCTCAAATGTGAGACAGAGTGAAGGCAAAGTGGGATCTGCACCCATCACAGGCTCCAGGGCTGGGCCCATGCCCTCCCTGGACATCTCTGTGCCCCTTCAGCGTCAAGAGGCCTCCCTATGCTTTCGTTTCCTCACTAGTAAAATGGACACAACAGTGCGCACCTCATAGGCTAGTCGTGAGCATTAAAGGAGCCAACATATGCAAAATGCTTGGTATAATGCCAGGAGCACAGCTAAATACCGGTTACTACTTTTTACCTCTGTTCCTGACTTCCAGCTCTGAGCTTGCTCTCCAATCCTCATTAACCACGAGATAAACTCAAAACCCTTTTTGTGGACCTCTGAAAACTGGACGCCAGCATTCTCGTGTTTCATTCAACTGTCTAACATATGATCTCCCACCCCTGTCTGGTCTACTGCATTCCCTCATAAACCCACTCCTCTCTCTCTTACTTTTGTGACTCTAAGAATGTTCTACTCCTTCCATGAAGCTTGAACAGGCTCTGCAAAGCCCACTATGGTGATCCTCAGTTCTCTTCCATAATATGTTGGCCCATGGGATGGAAGGGGCAGGCCCAATTGTGGCCAGGCTGGCTGGGAGGGGACAGCTCACTTTGGGCCAGGCTGGGGCTCTTCGGGGTTGTTTTTTATTGAGTAGGTTTGCTCTCTGTTTTAGTGCTCAGCGAGGACCTTCCCATACCTGACTTTATTAAGATAAAAGATTCCCTTTATTATGTCTTTCTTGGAAGAAAAAAAATTTAAGGAATAAGCCTCCAAACAGCCACAGTTTTATAGAGAAAGCATTATTTCTGAGCTAACCAATTTTTTTTCCATGAAGGAAAATTAAAAGTTGTAGCTCCTGGTGAAGTCATGTGGATTCATAGCAGCTCAGCTCTGCTTTCAGCCTATGTTGCTATAACTTCAACTCAACATAAGCCACTCCAGTTTCCGGGATAGGGTTGGGTGTGGCATTAACACATGCCCTTTGAGCATCTCTCAAAAATATATCTTCCCCTAGAGTTGGCTAATTATTTGTCCAGAACATCTATCTAACTCAGCTTCTGGGTGTTCACTGGCAAAGAAGCTACAACAGCCTCATGAACCCCTGGGAAGCCGGGCAGGGAAATCTATCGTTGTCGCCACCACCACACCATGCTGCAGCTTTAACGTCCAGCCACGCCTCCCTTCTCCCTTGGTGGGTACTGGAGTGATTCAGAGCAGGGATTGCAGGTGTGCATGCTGGCATGCATGTACAAGATCGTTTCTGTGTATCTGTGTGAGTACAGGTGTTCATATGAGTCCTAGAATATATTTCTTGTGGGAAAGAGGGGTTGGTCCTGGTAATTGCTTTCCCAGGAATCCATGCATTTGACAGAAGTGGCATATTTTTCAGGATTCTCACCACTCTGAGGTTCCTGATCCTTCTTGTTTTGTGTGGGTGCCCCTGCTGAGTCACCAGGCTCTCTCTTCCAGATTCCATGTAGCGGAGTCTCATACTATTAATTAGGCTCACGCTGAATGGTTCCGGAGAGGAGCGGATCTGTAAATGATGGTGGTAGTCTAAATGATAGCAATGTTTTTCTATAACCCTCACTTCTCACCATCTCTCAGCAGACACTGAGTGGTATGTGATAAGCAATAAGGGCTGAGCAAATCAGATCAAGGAATGTTCCCGATGGATGCCCTGTTTCCCTCCAGCCTGTCTTCTGTCTTTATAAGCTGCCCTCTCCTGGAGGCACTCTCTGCCACATTCAATTGCTACCCTGTCTTCAAAGTCTACCTCTGACCTTCACACTGCCAGGAACCATATCCTATGTCCTCAGGCCCCTGCACTGGGGTTTTCAGAATCTGATCAGTGCCTGGGTTTCTGCATAAAGACTCTGTGATTGTGAAACTCATCTGGATTTGAGACTGAGGCAAAGCTTGGTTCAAATACTGCTTTTCAATTTGGCTGTTGTCTTGTGGTTTAGAAGCAACTTGAAGATAAGAAGTTGCTTTGCAGGGCTTCTGGTCTACCCTGTAGAGAGCCTAGCTATATCCAGAACACTTCTGTGTCACTGGTATTCTAGAACACAGCCGTATTCCCCAAATTAGCGTTCACAGCCCCCAGTTTCAGCTTTAGTCTTGCCTAATGGCAGTTTTTGGGTTGTTGACCTTTGTATTCCATTGGGTGACACTGGGGCTGTCCCTGTACACGTGGTATTTTTTACTTTACCAGACATTCATTTCCAGGGTCTTCTGTAGGAGGCAAAAATGCCTGTAAGAGAGGGAAAGAGGCTCTTTCTGTTAGCTCCTCTTTTTGTGTATGACATCAGGGCAATGGTCGGGGAGGATGTGGCTACTTCTGTCAGCTTTCTATTTATCCCTCTGTTCCAGCATCACCTCCCATAGAAACTCCTATCATGTGTACCAGTTGCACATAATTCCTCCTCAGAAGGGTCAGAGTTCAGCGCTCCTGATAATCTCTTCATTCATCTCCAGACCCTCTGAATTGTCAGTGGGAATTGTCACTGTTTCCCAATGCCCCACTTCTGTCCTCTGTCCTCCAGTGCCCATTTCATTCCCATATTCAGTTCTCTGTAAAAATAACGGGGGTGGTGGTAGATGCTGCTGTCATGACTCAGTGGATGGATGAAAACCCAGATACTTCTGTGGCTTCTCCTTGGTTGTCCCCCAGCATTTGTATAATACCTTTATTGCCTAAAGTGCAACTTGGTGGAATTTTTCTTTCTCCAGCTGGATGTGTGAACCCACCAGCGCTTATGTCACCCTTGTTCATTCATACCCCCACTGGTCAAGAGGACTGCTGTTCCACCCGGAATCCCTGCCCAGCCCAGGCAACTGCAGCTAACCCTCTGCGTCCACTCAGCCCCCTCAGTCAGTTTTACTAACAAATGGTGAACAGGACAGAATGGTGCCCTGTGTTATACCTCTTCGTGGTATGGCTTCAGAAGTACTCAAGCCCTGGATGTTCTTAGACCTCAGAGGGTCTTTTCCTGCCACTTGCCCAGCCTCCCTGCTATGCCCATTTTCCCAACATGCCCAGCCCCCTACTGCCTTTATTTTTTTTTTTAAAGACCTTTCTCCTCTGCTCACTCCTGGCTGGTTTCTTCTTATTCTTGAAAATTAGCTTCAAGATTTTTTTAGGGGACACCTTATCCAGGCCCCACCTCTTTGTTTTTTAGTGCTTCCCGTCATTTCTAAGCAGCTGTGTGCCGGCACCTTTAATCACCTGATCTGTCCCTTCCATTAAATTACATCTTCAGGGTGGGAAGTGAATCTGTTTAATTCAGTGCCACATTCCCATCGTCACTCCTGCCCCCATTACAGATGTGCTAAGAGAGAGGATGATTTGGAATGGGTGTTTAAGGAAAGAAAGAAGCAAGAAAACTTAAGTAGCAACTGCTCTGCCACACTGAGAGATGTTTTCAGGCGAACTCTGCTACCTATCCCTTCCCGAGCCACAGCACTTCCTGTAAAGAAGGGATCGCTGTAAAGATGGTGAAATGTACGACAATGTGGAGAAGATGGTTTGACATGGCAGTATAATGCTTGCACATGTGTGTGTGTGTGTGTGTGTGTGTGTGGGTGTGCGTGTGTGCGTGTGGGTGTGCGTGTGTGCGTGTGGGTGTGCGTGTGTGCATGTGTGCGCATGAGCGTGCATGTGTGTGTGTTTAAGCATGTCTTGTTATATTTAAGACATTCACACAGCACTAAAATATATAAAATGTAAAAAAAAAAATATATAAAATGTTTGTACTTCAAGCATGGTCCTCAGAAGAGGATTTAGATGTGGATTATAAAGTCTAGGACTAAAGAATGGACAAGAGTGTGGGCGCTGTTTAGAAACCCACCTTGCGTTTGGAGACTCAGCTCCTGGTTTGGTGCTTTTCAGAGACCTCAGCTTTAGTGCTCACTCTAGGCAAGTTCATGTGTTCTCTGGAGAGGTAGCATCTGGGTATATAGATTTTATAATTCCAGCCTAGTCCTTGTTGGTGCCATGAGTAGGTACGATCATTATAATGCGATATTCACACAGTTAACTTTTAAAGTTTAATTTCACATTAGTTTATCAGTGGTAGAATCCCTGCTGGCATGTCATTTAATTTGCTTCCCGTGCTAATGATTCTGAAGCTTTTCAAAGAAATGATTATCTGATAATACCAAATTTGATGGTGGATTTGAGCCATCATCTACCGGGATGGGATCATAAGAAAGCTCCCTGGGGCATCTATTCTTGTGGTGTGTACCAGGAAGCCTACTGCTTCTGCTTTGCTCTGGGATACAGAGGAACAAGAAGAGGAAGGACTGGCCCTTTTTCTGAGCCAGAGGCAGACTGCAGACTCTGAGCAGAGCTGTGGGAAGACAGGGCTTAATAATTAAGAAAAGCACAGCCACACTGTTAGCTGCCTCATATTGAGACAGATTACACATTGAGGAAAAGCGTTTGCCATCAATCACTGACTTGCTCAGACACCTAAAGCTAGTTAGGCCATCACTAGAATGAACACCCAGGGGTCCCTACTTCTAGACAGAATACTCTTTAATACCCAAGTACTTGTTCCACATGTAGCGCTACGGAATTCTGAGCCCAGAGCTAGACCTGAGGTGATAGAGACCTCCTCCTGGGTTGCTGCTTTGTCTCATAGTGTCATCATAATGAACCAATCATAGCAGATTATGATGTCAGACATTTCCTTTTATTGGATTTTAGGAGACTCCTTTTGGAAAACCCAGAGGTACTGGAAACAGTCATCTGCAACCTTCTTGAAGCATGTGGTGAGAAAAATACATACATATACATATAGATATGTCTATGAGCAGTGCAGTTCTGAGGGTGTCCAAAGGCTCAGAAACGCTTCTGGAGGGCAGACTGGATATTCTTCAGCAGGCCCCACTTAGCACGGTTCTTCCCACGCCCATCTGGTGTTACCACCTGCAATGGAAGCAAAGAGTGCGTAGAACCAGCCACAGAGGGACAGCAGCTTCTAGAGCACAGGCCCATTTCATACACCAGCTCATTAACTCCCCATGACAACCATAGAAAGCTTGCATGGTCAGTCCCCATAGAGATGAAGAGATCCAGCCACAGGGTACCAAAGAGCACCCACAGGTCCCACAGCTGTCGTGTGCTGACATCGCCACTCTAGTTTTACTTCTTTCAAGGCAGCTCACAGAACCAAATGTGGACAGGCATGATAATCTAGACCACAAATGGGTTTTACCGTAGAACCCCACCCCACCCTCTGGAATTTTCTATTTCTTTCCTATCTATCACCAGTTGTAAACTCCAGCTAAGGAGTTCGGTTTCTTTACTAAACTTAGAGTGACCTGTTTTGGGTGTTAGGAGAAATGACAGGGTTTTTTGTTTTGTTTTGTTTTAAATTTATGTAGTCTCAACATTGCCTCAGGTAAAGAGAAGATTCTTAGAAATGAGCATGAAAGATGAGAAGACTATAATTTACAAGTCATCCATTCTTTCCCCTTTTGTACAGACAGGAATGCTTTATACAACTCTGGTTAAGTAAATTGTCAGTCAGAGCTGCCTGGAAAAAGGCAGATTTCACTGGGCAACAGAACTAAGCTGGACTGGTTTAGAAACCTTAGTGACTCATCTTCATTGTGGTTCCTATCACTTACTTTGAAGGTGGAGGGCCTCTCCATTTCTCTGACCTGCTAGTATTACCATTCCCCAATACACATTTGTTGAAGACATATTTAGGGACCAAAGTTGGACTGTCCATACAAATGAAGACACCAATGAATGAATAGATGGGGTAGGGTTGGATTTGGTTGGTAAAAAGGAATGCTCATATAAAGAATAAAATCTCTATGATAAAAATTTTAATATATTTATTGGGCAAAAATAGAGGTAACATAGATATAATATAAGATGCACGCAGAGCTGCTGGGGATGGTGGAGAAACCTAGAAATGGTGCTGTGTGTTATGGAGTTTGAAACTTTGTTTAAAAAAGTAGATATTTGAAAGTTTTGTCTTGAACTATAGTGGGAATCATCAAAGACAAAGACTGGGTGATATAATGGGCTGAGGGGCTTGAGAAATGTTTATGCACAAGAGGATCAGACAGAACAGAGGCCAGAAGAAGCAGAAATACAGAACTTGAAATGCTCTGGAAATTGAAATTACATTTGGTATCTCCTTGTCCCAGGAGCCCCACTCAGAACCTCTCCAAGAGAATCATGTTGATGCTGTGTGAAGGGGATGTTCTGGAAAAGGAGAGAAGAGTGCAGGCTTACCAGCTTGTGGAAGCTGGATTTGAAATCACGATGACTATAGATGTAATCATATCAAATCAAACACAAGGTAATAAAATGGCTGTTAAAATAGCATATTAATTGATGGTGATAACCAAGGGCTTATTTCATGATGGTAAGTAGATCCAGCATCAGAAAAGATAGCCATGGTGCTAGAAGGGATGCTTAGGACAGAGCTTGGGCTTATCATGGGCCAAGTCTTGGGTTTAATTCCTGGCACCGTAATCAACCAAACCAAACCAAAACAAACCAAAACAAAACAAAAAACCGATCATAATTTACTTCATTGACAGTGGCCTAAAGGAGAAAAATCATGTAATTATGTCAAATAATGCAAATAAGTCATTCTGTATGAACAAGCCCTCAGAAACCTGGAACTCAGTAGATATTTTCTTAACTTAAAGGCTATAAACCTAAACATTGAATAAAAACCAATCAGTCAACAAAGAAAGTTAAGTATCAGCAAATGACAAGAATATCTACTACCACTGCTGCCATTTATGTATGACTCAAGGCTCTTGCTAAAGCGATTAGGAAAGAAAAAGAAATATAAACCCAAAGGCTGTGAGGGAAAAGATAAAATCACCATTACTTATACATGATAAGATTATATGCCTGGAAAAGCAAGGTGAATCAAATAATAGAGTCCATAAAGATTTGCTAGAATTCAGATTTATCTACAGAGAACAGTAGTTTTCTTCTGAACCACACATCTGTTAGGAATATCCTAAAAATATAGAAGAACAAACACTCACAATACCAGTTTATACACTATTCACTTTTTTCTATAGTTAAGGGATACAAGATACATTGATACACATATGCATGATGAAAAACTACAATAAGAAATCAGTAAATCTGTTATTTCCCATGAACACTGGCCTACTATGTGATCATGCATCTAAATTAGTAGCAAATTTATCACATATAGTGTTAAGTGTAATACTTATGTTGTTCATTATCTCACTGAATATGTAGTTTACCCAGGAACATAGGGTTGAGGTCCCCAAAAAACCTCACATAAAACAGCTTGAATAAATGTATATACTGCAAACATACCAATTACCTTCCAATTAATTGCTCAGTGGCTTTCTAACCAAATTCTGTTTGGATTTAAAAATAATTAAAAAAAATAAGCATAGTGAGTTTCTTCAAAGTTTATGTAAATAGGTCAGCCTCCATGGTTTACTAACTTAGGTTTTTACAAAGACACCAGGGTGATGGAGATGCTGGTAGGTCCTGACAACAGCACAGAGAGAATAACAACCAGGCGATGCAGAGAGCTTCAGACATGAATGGAGACTCTTACATGTCATACCCAGTCTTTATCTGTGGACATCTTTACTCCACTTTGAGACAAAAACCTCAAGGTTTCTACTTTTCAGTTCCTAGCCTTATAACTCATAGCACTTTTAGCTGCTTTTACTGCCCATTGGCTCTGTTTGTAGCTTATCGTTTTCTTTTCATTTTTATCGGGGGTATGTGTATATATTGTCTCAATTTTGCCCAGCAAAGGGTGGTTTGTCAACATTATATACAGTATCACCTTTACCTTACATACAGTCCTGGTTTTTTTTTTTTTTTTTCAAAGTAGAAAGTATATGTTGAAAAATACTAGGCGATTCAGAAATAAACTCCTAAATATATGGATAGTGAATATAAGTCACAGTAGCATCTTGAACATACACTATAGAACCAACACAATCCTAAAAGATAACACTGGTAAATGGGCTCAGTTGTGGAGAGCCTATACTTCTGTTCTTGGCATTGCATTCAAAGGTAGACTCTGTATGTGTAAAACTTGAAAGGCTAAACTACAAATTTGGTAAAAAAAGAAAAAAATCTGGATTATCTTTGTGATCTAAGTCAAGGCAGTGACTTTTTTAAACAACACCCAAAAGGTCAAACCAAAGGGAAAAACAGTTATGATTGATTATATCAAAGTTCAAGACTTAGCTGTTTTATGGAGTACAGTATGAACAAAGGTGATAGACAAATATCAGAGGACTGGAATCAGTAACAGTGTCTAAAATGATCATCTGGGATACATGGCATCCCATGAGTCATCAGGTGGAGGGGTGTGTACAGTAGAGGTCTGCTTACAGAAGAAATCCTGGAAGAGAATAAGCATTTGAAGTAAAATGTAGAAAATCAAGTGAGATGACCTAGCTAGCAGGAGAAAAATAGAAGGAGATTTTGGTAAATGCCAGTGAAACCTAAAGTATAAGGTCCCTCTTTTTCTTATGGAGATAGTCATGAGCATGGCCAAAAGAAGTACACCCCGTATTCCATGACTCAGAAATCTCAGTCATAGTGCATTCTTTATATGAGATCAATTGTGTCCCTCTGAAATTCATATAATGCTGTCCTAATCTCCAGCATGTCAAATATGATTTTGTTGGGACTAGGCCTTTAAAGATGTGATGATGTTAAAATGAGGCTATTAGGGCAGTTGTAATCCAGCATCACTTCCATTCTTCCAGAAAGAGATTTGAATGTAGACTTTAGAGATGCATGAGGAAAGATCCCTCAGGAACGCAGTGAGGAAGACTTCCGGCCAGGTCATGCTGTCTAAGGATTTCTTGTTACTGCAGCTCTACCTGACTCATACAGAAAACAGAGACTTTTACTCCTTCATCCCACCCACAAGCTGTCAAATGCTATCTATTGTAGCATTATTGGAGGTTACCTAGGTGTCCACACTGAGTAGACTGGTGACATTCAAGAAACAAATGTACACTGGGAAGGATGGCATAGCATCAGGAATTCAGGGACAAAATACCCATAATATTGTATATCAGCAGTTCTCAACCTGTAGGAACCCCTTTGTGTTGAGTGACCCATTCACAGGATCACCCAAGACCATCAGAAAACAGATATTTACCTTATGATTCATACATAAGCAAATTATAATTATGAAGCAGTAACAAAAATAATTTTATGGTTGGGATTGCCACAAGAGGAACTGTATTAAAGGGTTGAAGCATTGAGAAGGTTGAGAATGACCAGTGGCAATAGATCATTCAAACACAGCATGGAGTTTTGGGGAAAAGATTAACACAGTGCTCTCTGTGTGGATTAGTTCCACTTAGAAAATCGCAACACTTATCTTTTAAGAACACAGAAAAGCAAAGAGATACAAGTAAACCCTTCTTAGGACAGATGTCACAAACTGGAACTTAAAAATAAGGGAATGTCCTCACAAAGATCAGTATAGATGGACCAGAGGTATACCAACAAAACCTTGTGTACCTGAAGTTGAAAAACAAACCTGGTCCAGCCTGAGCTGGAGTTAGACTTGTTCTCAGGGTTTAAGCTTCTCTGGCTGCAGGTAGGAAAGGGGCAGGAGAAGTTACATACAGGAAAGTTTCAGAGTTATCTAGAAAGAGTTAAGCCTTAAGGACACAGAGAATGCAAAGTAAGCATAGTTCTCTTCAAGGCCTGGAGCCACTGGGCATGAACAAGTATCTAGGGAGGAGGTATCAATTCTGTGGGTAAGATAGTGGCTGTCACACAAGGCTGTCCTTCATTATCAACTTTTAAGAAGATGTATGGCAGCCAGGGGAGAGAAAAAGTCGGGACTTAGCCTCCCTGTCCCATGTGTGAATCCCAGTTGCATCAGGCTGAGGAGGGGCCTCTGCTTAGAGACTCAGGGTGACCAAGAAATTTCTTGAGCACACAGACATTAGGGACTGACAGACTGGGAAGGACTTTGAGAATGCCTGGGGACAGAATGTCTGCGTTCTCTGAAGGGCTATAGAGACCCAGGAAAGCACCAGTTAGTGAGTATTGCCAGGCTGGAGGCTTTACCTCTAAATCTGATGTAATTTAGTAATCCAATCTGTAGATCAGAGAGGCAGGTCAATGGACCCTCACATATATCTCTGTTTGAACTCTCAAACCTCTGTTCCACAGCAAAGGGGAATTTAAGACATTTAAACTAGTTGTTTGGTGATGGGAGATTTTCCCATCATCACAGGCTCAGTGCTAAAAAACCCTTGGGGGCGGGGAAGTAGAGGCTGAAAGGAGTCTGAAGAGGGACTGGGAGTGGGAGAAGAACCCAAGTTGTAGGTTTGTGTCCTAAAGATGGAGGAAAGGCACAGGAGTTAAGAAATGCGAGTGGCCAGGCAAAGGCAAGGAGTAGGCTCTTCCTCAGAAATCTCTCCACAGGATGATTCAGACATTGGAGGTCCTTTGGTTTAGCCAGTGAGAACCATTTTGGACTTCTTAGCTGCTGAAATTCAATGATTTGTACTGCTTAACTGCTAATTTGTGATAGTCCAAAGGAAACCCACACAGGGAAGAATGGTTAGATTAATCAGAATTTAAAGCATGTGGAGAGACAGTGAGCAGATAAAGAAGGTGATAGTTAAGAATGGGAAGTGGTCAGTGGGTGTACTGGGGATACTGAGGACCATGAGATGATGATGAGGAGGAACAGATGAACTGACACAGAAATTGCTCAAAACACATTTATCTGTTCTTTCTAAATAGACTATTAGACTCTCTGATGTTAGAGGATCTGAAGTGAAGACCATGAGCAATAAGGAACCAGTAAGACCAACACAGTAGCCATTGTCACAGAATTTGGGCAGCTAATGTTGTTGGGATTCGACTTGGGAACATGAGCTCTTTTCAATACATGATTCTATCCCAGAAACAACTATTGATCCGTCAAACAAACAGTGCTCACCAGTTTGATAGCATCTGTCCAGTGTCAGGTGCTCTGTCTTCAGGGCGGGGCTCACTTATTTACAGTTGATCATGGTCCAGGAGGCTAGAGCTCTGGCTATGAATAATACATACAGATCTAGATTCAACTCAGCCTCACCTCCTTTGATTCTTTCCTTTGAGCTTCTTCCTCGAGGTAAAATATGAGTATCTGGGACGGTCAATGATGACAGATATATAGTGTCTGACACAGACTTGACCTTCAAATGGGATCTTTAAAGTGGTGCATAACTAATATTCTTGTTTCATGTACTATACTATGTGCCAAAGAAAAATCCTTTGAAAATCAACAAGTCTTAAGCTATGCAAATTAAATATAAAAGGTTTTATTTCACATCTTTTATAAAAGTACGTATGATGGAAGCATGGTGGTTTGGATAAGAAATGATTATGCTACCTCATTGCGGCATTCAAATGAAACCTTTCAGAAATACACATAGCACCAGTGCCAAAGGAAAAAATTTCGATTTTATAGGAAAGAGCTAAAGCCATTACTTTTATGAAGCTTTATAAATGTCATTCAAACACACCATCTTATTTTCATTTGCTGTTGAAGCCTTTACTTATGCAAATCATGACAAATGTTAGGGAAGGCAGTGTTTCCTCTGGAATGCTAATAGAACCACAAAGAGGCAGAAAGTGTTACTTCTGAAGGAAAAATCTATACTGTAGCTCTTAGAGCCAGATAAAAATGAAGCGTCCAGAAAACCTCATTAATTAAGGTTCTGCTCATTTAGATATTGTGTGAAAAAGCGAAGAGACAGGAATGCATTTCCCGCTCTTTCATTGAGAAAAATTAATTGCATAAAGATAATTTTAGGAAAATGGTATTCCTTGAAACGTTCAGTTTCCAGGCATCTTATGATGTGTTACAATTATTAATTTTATTTATCAATTTATTTTTTCACTCCTTAATTTAGACATTTGCTCATATATTCATTGTTTGGTTACATTTTTACTCATGTATTCGTTCAATAACCATTAAGAAGCCACCATATACAAACTGCTTCGGTAAGCACTGTAGAAGAAAAAAGATGAACTAGGTGAGAATTTTGTTTGTGAGGAAGTCACAATGTGAAAGAGATGAGAGGGCCTGACAGAGTTAGATGACAGACTGATGTATGTTCTCGATTTCTCTATCCATCCCCAACCCTCACATCTAGAGATGACAGATGGGCAGCCCAGGAACTGGAGTCTGCCTACCTCTGATTCCACTCTGGACATGGGTCTCTCTTGTATTTCTTAATTCTTAAAAATGTATTGGAGTGGCCCACATGTGCACATGTACCCACATACATGCGTGCCACGGTGTACATGCAGCTGTCAGAGAAGGACATCTTGCAAAAGTCAGTTTTATCTTCTCTTGTGTGGGTCCTAGGGATCATACTGAGGTCCTAAGTCTTGTTGACAAAG
Source organism: Sigmodon hispidus (assembly GCA_004025045.1). NCBI lineage: Eukaryota > Metazoa > Chordata > Mammalia > Rodentia > Cricetidae > Sigmodon > Sigmodon hispidus. The sequence goes on along the minus strand of PVIH01000098.1, from coordinate 387,356 downwards.
CCTTGGCCAGCTGAGCCATCTCTCTGGCCTATCAAATGGGAATTATCTGACTGAGTTCAGATCTGGCTTAAAGATCATCAGAGACCACAGAGAATTCTGTCTCTAAGCTCAGAAAGCTACTTAACTCTTACCCAGAGGCAGGGCTGCTGGTCTCCATGAGCTTTCACAGTCCAAGTCTGAGGATGGTAGGATCTGATGAACTCAAAACCACTCGTTCTAAACTTTATGTTAGAATACAGAAAGTCAGAGTTAACCAAGCTCAACTCCTCCTTCTGCCACAGTCAGGGACTAGTAAACATGCCATAGAATATGAGAATAATAAATAATTACTGTCTAAAAAAAACAAACTCGAAGGGAGTGCTATACCCTACAAAGACGAGGTGTGAAATTTAGCAAAGAGGCAGGACAGCCAGTTAAATCAGCATTTCTCACAGAAAGCAATAAAACTTGTGAGTACAAGTATATCCTGTGTAACATTCAAGACATATTTATACTAAAATTATTTTTGGTTTATCTGGGAGTTAAAAAGAAGAGACTGAGCAAGTCAGGTGAGCTCAAAAAAGCAAAGAAAGGAGCTATTCTTCTTCGTATTGGAGAGTAGATTCTTCTTTGAATTCCCAAGTGATAATACATTCATAACTGCCATGGCACTGATGTTAAGAATACCTTAACTGTCAAGAGCTATCTTACTATTTAACTGTGAAGATGCTCTTTGAAATCTGAATAAGTCTTAGAGGTGCTTTAAAAAGTAAAAAGTACAGGTCCTTAGAAGAAAGGGGTCTTACAGTCTCAAGAGACTTCTTTCTTCTACGATACATCCAGTCAAAGAAAACACTAAACCAAAAAAGCCATAACACAAAACATTCAGGAAATTTGGGACACCATGAAAAGACCTAACCTGAGAATAATAGAAAGAGAAAAAGGAGAAGAATATCAGCTCAAAGGCACAGATAATGTATTTAATAAAATCATAGAAGAAAACTTTCCCAACGTAAAGAAGGAAATGCCTATAAAGCTGCAAGAAGCTTACAGAACACCAAATAGATTAGATCCCCCCAAATGTCTGCTTGCCACATAATAATCAAACCACAAAACATACAAAACAAAGAAGAAATTTTAAGAGCTGCGAAAGAAAAGGGCCAACTTACCTATAAAGGTAGACCCATTGGAATAACACCTGACTATTCAATGGAAACAATGAAAGCAAGAAGGTCTTGGTCAGAAGTTATACAAACACTAAAAGAGCATTGCTGCTAACCTAGACTACTATACCCAGCAAAACTATCAACTACCATAGATAGAGTAAACAAGATATTTCATGACAAAGTCAGACATAAACAATACCTATCCACAAATCCGGCCCTTCCGAAAGCACTAGAGGAAAAACTTTAACTTAAGGATCCCAGATATATCAATGAAACTACAAACAATTCATAATTCCACAGAAGAAAAAGCCAAAGAAAGGAAATACATAAATACAAAATAACAGGAAATATCAATTAGTGGTCACTAATATCCTTTAATATCAATTCACCTATAAAAAGACACACACTAACACGATGGATACAAAAACAGAAGCCATCCTTCTGCTGCATACAAGAAACACACCTCAAACTTAAAGACAGATATAATCTCAGAGTAAAGGGTTGGGAAAATATTCTAAGAAACAAGCTGGGGTTGCTATCCTAATATCTAACAAAGTAGACTTCAAACTAAAATCAATTAAAAGAGACCAGGATGGACATTACTTATTCATCTCAGGAAAAATTGATCAAGATGAGATTTCAATCCTGAATATTTATGCTCCTAATATAAGGGCACCCATCTATGTAAAAGAAACACTACTGAAACTCAAATCCCACATCAATTTTCACATTCTAATAGTGGGAGACTTCAATATCCCACTTTCACCCTTGGATAGGTCAACCAGACAGAGACTCAACAGAGAAATAAGGAGTCTAACAGAGGTCATGATGCAATTAGATTTAAGAGATATTTACAGAAGCTTCCACCCAAACACAAAGAATATACATATTTCTCAGCACATGGAATTTCTCTAAAATTGATAACATAATTGGTCATAAAGCAAATATCACTAGATACAAAAAATGGAAATAATCCCTTGTATCATATCAGACCACCATGGCCTAAAGTTAGAGTTCAATAACATCAAAAATCACAGAAAGCTTACCAACTCATGGAAACTAAACATCACTCAACTGAACCACCTCTGGGTCAAGGAAGAAATTAAGAAAGAAATCAAAGTCTTTCTAGAATTTAACAAAAATGAACCCACAACTTACCCAAACTTATGGGACACAATGAAAGCTGTCCTAGTGGAAAATTCATAGCACTAGAAGCCTATATGAAAAACCTAGAGAAATCCCACACTAGAGAACTAACAGCACAGCTAAAACCTTAGAACAATTAGAAGCAAACTCACCTAGAAGGGGCAGATGGCGGGAAATAATCAAACTTAGATCTCAAATCAATACAATTGAAACAAAAAGAACAATACAAAGACTCAATGAATCCAAAGTTGGTTCTTTGAGAAAGTCAACAAGATAGATAAACCCTTATCCAAACTAATTAAAAGCAGAGAGAGAATCCAAATCAACAAAATCAGAAATGAAAAGGGGGACATAACAACAGTCCCCAGGAAACCAGAGAATTATCAGGTCATACTTTGAAAATCTATACTCCATTAAAATAAAAAATCTAGAAGAAATGAACAGCTTTTTGGACAGGTACCATTTACCAAAATTAAATCAAGATCAGATTAAATACCTAAACAGACCTAAACCCTAAAGGAAATTGAAGCTGTCATTAAAAGCCTCTCAAGTAAAAAAAGTCCAGGTCCAGATGGTTTCAGTGCAGAATTCTACCAGACATTCAAAGAAGAACTACTACCAATACTCCTGAATCTGTTTCATACAGTAGAAACTGAAGGAATCTTGCCAAACTCCTTTTATGAGGCCACAATTACCCTAATACCCAAGCACTAAAAGACACAACAAAGAATTACAGACCAATTTCCTTCATGAATATTTATGCAACAATTCTCAACAAAATCCTGGCAAACGTAAAAAAAAAAAAAAAAAAAAATCATCCACCACGATCAAGTAGGCTTCATCCCAGAAATGCAGGGATGGCTCAACATATGAAAAACCATAAACATCATCCATCATATAAACAAACTGGAGGAAAAAAGCCACATGATCATATCCTTAGATGCTGAAAAAGCCTATGACAAAATCCAATACTCCTTTATGATTAAAGTCCTGGAAAGATCAGGAATACAGGGAAAATATCTAAATACAATAACGGTGATTTACAAGAAGCCGACGACCAACATCAAACTAAATGGCAAAATACTCAAAGCAATCCTACTAAAATTAGGAACTAGACAAGGATGTCCTATCTCTCCTTATCTATTCAATATAGTTCTTGAAGTTTTAGCTAAAGCAATAACGGAACAAAAGGAGATTAAGGGGATACAAATTGGAAAAGAAGAAGTAAAACTGTCTCTATTTGCAGATGATATGATTGTATACATAAGTGATCCACAAAATTCAACAGGGAACTTCTACAGCCGATAAACACCTTGAGCAATGTAGCAGGATACAAGATTAACTCAAAGAAATCAGTAGTTCTCCTATACTCTGAAGATTAAAGGGCTGAAAAAGAAATAAGGGAAACATCACCCTTTATAATAGGTGCAAATAGCATTAAATACCTTGGAGTAACTATAACCAAAGAAGTAACAGACCTGTTTGACAAAAACTTTAAATCACTGAAGAAAAAAATTGAAGAGGATATCAGAAAATAGAAAGATTTCCTATGTTCCTGGGTAGGTAGGATCAACATAGTAAAAATGGCAATTCTACCAAAAGTACTCTATAGATTCAATGACTTCCCATCAAAATCCCAACACAATTTTTTTTATAGCCTTGGAAAGAACCATGCTCAATTTCATTTGGAATAAAGGGAAAGCCAGAATTGCCAAAAGAATTTTGCTCAACAAAAGAACCTCAAGAGGCATCACCATCCCCAACTTGAAGTTATACTGTAGAGCTACAGTAATAAAACAGCCTGTTACTGACATAAAAACAGATTTGTGGATTAATGGAATCGAATTGAAGATCCCGGCATTAACTCAAAATCTATGAACACCTGCTCTTTGACAAAGAGGCCCAAAATATTAAATGGAAAAAGATAGTATCTTTAACAAATGGTGTTGGCATAACTGAATGGTAGTGTGTAGAAAAATGCAAACAGATCTAAGTGGATCAAAGACATCAACATAAACCCAGTCACACTGAACTTGATAGAAAAGAAATTGGGAAATACCTTCCAATGCATTGGCACAGGTGACCACTTCCTAAATACAACACCAGTAGCACAGACATTAAGAACAACAATCAATAAGTGGGACCTCCTGAAACTGAGAACCTTCTGTAAAGCCAAGGACATAGTCAATAAGACAAAATGACAGCCTGCAGAATGGGAGAAGATTTTCACCAACCCTATATGTGACAGAGGACTGATCTCTAAAATATATAGAGAACTCAAGAAACTAGAGCCCAAAACCTTGAGTAACCAAATCAAAAATGGGGTTCAGAACTAAAAAGGGTATTCTCAGCAGAAAAAATAAAAATGGCTGAAAGGCACTTGAAAAAGTGCTCGACATCTTTAGCCATCAGAGAAATGCAAATCAAAACAACTTTGAGATACCACCTTACACCTGTCAGATTGGCTAAGATAAAAGACACTTATGACAGCTTATGCTGGAGAGGTTGCAGAGCAAGGGGAACACTCCTCCATTGTTGGTTGGAGTGTAAGCTCTTTCAGCCACTCTGGAATGCAGTATGGTGGTTTCTCAGAAAACTGGGAATCAGTCTCCCCAAGGATCCAGCAATACCACTACTGGGCATATACCCTAAAGATACACATTCGTACTCCAAAGACATTAGCTCAACTATGTTCATAGCAGCATTATTTGTAATAGCAAGAACCAGGAAACAACCTAGATGCCCCTCAGCTGAAGAATGGATTAATAAACTGTACTCTACACAATACAGTACTACTCAGCAGTAAGAAAAAATGATATCCTAAAATTTGCAGGCAAATGGATGGATTTGGAGAATATCTTCCTAAGCAATGTATCACAAACCCAGAAGGATAACTAGGGGATGTACTCACTTATTAGTGGACTTTAAACAAAAAGCAAAGCATTCCCAAGCTGCAAACCATAACCCCTGAACAGCTTGGGATCTGAAGCACCTTGGACCGGCACCTTGCAACCCATTCCCTCCAGAGGAATACCTAACCCAGTTTTGATGCTGGTGTGAGGAAAGTGGATCTGCCGGGAGTGGATGTTCAACTAAGCTACCTTGGGAGCTTCAGATCGCCTGCCCTTGATGGGGAGAAGATAAGGAAATAGAGAGAAGAGAGAGTGACTGGTAGGGGTGGGAGGGGGAAGGAAGTTTGAACAATTGGATAAAAAAATGAGACTTTATTTATAATAAAAAATTAAATAAAAGGAAAAGAAAAAAAGAAGATGAAAAAGAAAAAAAAAGAAATCCAAGCAATAAAAAAAATTTCTGGCTAAGAAATGAATGTGCACAGTACCTTGCAGATGTCACTCCATTGTCCGGGACCATTATCATTGATGGCTCTAACCTTGAACAAATACTCTGTGTTGGGGGTGAGGTTGTGCAGCTCCAGGTTCTGCTGCATAATGTCCCGGATTTGTCCACAGAGCTCTGTTCGAACATTGTTAGGAGGAGTGGTAATGAGCTCATAGAATTCCATCTCAAAGGAGTCCACGTCTTCTGTTGGACATGTCCAATAAACCTAGGAGAGATGGTGTGTGAGCATGGTGCTAGTGCACACTGCTCTGCTGTTTTTCCTGTGAAGATTTGTACTGGGTTTAAGCTGACTGACCCCATCTTCTACAGCTGCTGAGGGCTTTGAGTTTGATCATGGGTATGGATCTAGGGAAGCTCTGATGAAGCATGGTGTGATACACATAATGGATTTCAGGCACAGGGAGTTGCTCTTTCAGGTCATGTGACTGTCAGTAAACACAGAGACAATGGCCATAGACACAATTTACCAGATACCTGTTGGTCATCACCTCTCATATCTATCTTCAAAGCAGATAACCCTCAGAAACCTCTGGAAGGCAGGTTTCATTCTCCCTGTTTACAGGCACAGAAAAGATACATTTGGCAAATTCCAGCAAATCACAGAACATGGGAGAGTGACACACTCATCTCCCAGTCCTATTTTATAGTGAGTTGGGATGTAAAATATTTCCTTTCCTACTTATGGGAAAATATCCAACAATGGCGAATGTACATGCATACTCAAATCAGAAGATATCAACTCCCAAGAAAAGATCTAGTAACAAGTGTCAAACAGCAGTTAACATTTGGCATTGAAATTATGATAATAGTGTTTATACATTTATTTATTATGTGTGTGTATGTGTGTGCACGTGTACACTCACACCATGTCAAGTGCCAAGGAGTACATGTGGAGGTCATAGGACAGCCTGCTGGACTCTGTTCTCTTCTTCCATCACATGAGTCCTTGAGACAGGACTCAGGTTGTAAGGCTTGATGGTAATTGCCACGATAGCTTAAATTATTTAAATGTAATATATCACATAAGGATTAATATTTATTAAAGGGTTAAGCAAGCATTTACAGAGGTAAGGTATCTTTAATGTCATTTTATAAGAGTTTGAACTTTAGCACTGGTTTTCCAGTCTTCTCCCAGAGAAAGCAGAAACAAACAGGAAAGTGAGTTGGTGCTCCCAGTCTCGATCGATCCTAGCCACGCCCCATCGGGGGCTGGATCTTTTGAGGTCACTAGGATTTGCTGAGGTCACTATCCTTGGGTAATACCTGCATTCCACTACAGTAAATGTCATAGGTATAGTTAATGTATAATTATTTATGAGTACTCTTATTTGTAAGTAAATTTATCCCACAAATAAAATTAACTAATTTTATTTCTGATTATCCAAACAAGTACATTTTTGATAACATATTTTGGGAATGCAGAAAAAGTAAAAGGGAAGAAAATAAACATCTCTCCTAATTTACAGGTTGATTCGTCACAGTGTTTTTCTACTGTCAGGAGATGTGAATACACTAATGCATGTAATTGGATTGCACAGCTTTGGCTCATTCTCTTAACTTACAGTTCACATATTATATACCATTAAAAATCTGGTAAATTGCTGTCTTAAAAATCCTCACAGTGGCCAGCAAGATGGCTCAGAGTAAAATATTTGCTGCAAAGCCTGACAACCTGAAGTTTGATTTCCAGGAGTCTCACAGTGGAAGCAAGAACTGCCTTTCTCAAGTTGTCTTCTGGCTTCCACATGTGTGCTTTGGCATGTGCAGGTGCACACACACGGAGACACACACACTTCCTATCTCTTACACACACACACAGGAACACACATGGGGACACACGGGGACACACACACTTTCTATCTCTTACACATACACACACAGAGACACACACACTTTCTATCTTTTACACACACATACACACACACACACACACACACACACACACACTAGATATGTGTAAAAAAGCATAAAAAAATAAAAACCAAACTGTTTTCCAGAAATAACTGACCCCTTCTATGGTTGGGTAGTCAGGTTTTTTTTCCCCTAGTTTTATACTCAGATAAATTCTGCCATGAATATTTGGGGGGCATAAATCCTTATCTAATTTTTTAATCATTTCTTAAGACATTATTTCTGGAAATCAAATTGAATTGAAAGATGTCTAGAATTTTGCAATACATACTAATAACTTTTAAGGCCAACTTGAACATTTTCTATATAGAAACTGGATATTTGGGGATTATGTCAATATAGACTTATTTTTTTTTTCACTGTAGAGCACAATGAATCCTGGAAAAGGACCATTTCCTGACCCTAGAACAGGGATTATTATTATTATTTTACACTAAGTCACTATCAGGCCATCCGTGAGGTGGCAGTGACTTGCTTGGTTATCTTGGTATGTACCCTCCCAGATTACCCAGGGTAACTCTTAGGCAGCATAGGTGACTTCTCCAAATTGAAGTGAGGAGCTTCATAGCAGGAGCTGTGGATTCCCTATGAGCCTGAGCTGGCACTGAGGTGAGACACTCTGTCACCAGAGTTCAGCTATATCCCACCCCATGCTGATTCAGTTGCCCACTCAGGCTTCTCTTGAGTGAAGGACAGGGAAGGACACTGTGCTGTGTTCGAGAGTCTTTAGGGGGCACTGTTCTATCTAGAACAATTTTTGTGGTATTAGTTTACACCTCTGAAGCAAAGATTACAATGTGTCTGCCGAACGGAAAGCTAAAACTTGGCCTCTGTTTGATCTTCATTTTCTTGTATTTAGACTCTATCTATTGAAGTGAAGTCCATAGACAGTGACATTGGCAATACCCAGGTCATGAGGGACAGACTCTGAGACCCTGAAACCAGATCACACAGAATATACCTTCTAACAAGTCTCCAGGAGATGTTGGTGTCTGGGAACCACAAGTCTTGACTTCAAGATGCATGTTATCTTTGAGAGAGGGATAAAGGATGAGTACTGTAATATGGAAGCAGGCCACAGACTAATATGGGAGGTATGTTCTTATAGGAACCTCAAAGGAGACAAGAAACTCTAATGTTTACTTGGTCAGCAACCCATTGTCTCTTTGAATTTGAATAAGCCACTCCATAAGCAATTCAATTTAAGCACAGTGGGTTTCAGAGAAATGATAAGGGAAAGACCATTTGTGTATGTTAGATCAAGAAGGTCAAAGACAAGTCTTGTCTTAGGTAATGGCATGTGCAGTGATACCCCACTTTTCACATCACCCCTATAAAACAAGATGGATCTCAGCAGAGAATTGGGTTTTCTCCTGGGAATTATCCTTCTGATCTTTTCAAACCATGGGAAGCCTGAATTTAAGAAAGAGAGCAGTTTAGAGGATCATACAGTTGTCAGCTAGTGGAGACTGCATTTCTAACCCATTCCTAGACTCTACTTCCCATTTTCATGCATCTCCTAAGCCATATGAAACACTTTGGTTCCAACTTGATTCTCTTTCTTTTTGCTTCTTTGTTGTTTCTTTATTTTGGGGGTAATGTGTATGAATGTGTCTGTGTGTATATGTGCATGTATGTTCACTTGACTTTTAATGTTAGTGTGAAGACCAGAGACTGACACCATTCTCCATCTCTCTATTGTATTATTATCCTATCCTATTTATTTATATTAATTTATCTCTTAGACAATGACTGCCACTGAACCCAGAACCCCACTATCCCCACTCGGCTAGTTGATCAGGAAGACTGTGGGATCTCCCTGCCCCTGACTCCCCCAGGGCTGGAGTAATAGATGCACACCTGGCTCTGACATGTGTGCTGGGGATGCAAACTCAGGTCTTCATGTTTGCACAGCAAGCACTTTGCCCCTGAGCTGTCTTCCCAGCCTGTGTTTCTCTTTCAATAGAGCAGGGATTAGAATTTACAAGCACTTATCACCATAATTTCATTACACTGGTGGACTAATTAACATTTCAGAACCCTAGGCTACTTGACTAGGCTGACTGCAAACAGTCTAGAAAAAAAAGCAGATTCAAGTGACCACATTCTAGAGGCCAAGGGGTTATGTACAACATTTTCTGACCCCTCATTTTCATTCTGTGCCCCACACCATTCCCTTTGTCTTACCTTGGCAGCTCTTGGATATACCAGAGTCTGGTAGATGACAATTGGGCCTGGGGTCTTCACAGAAGCATCATTGAATGAGTACCAGTTGTGGAAGCTGTTGCTATTCTGTGGGGGCTGGGTTTCCCCTGTGGCACTCCAGTAGGTATAGAGGCCATCAGCCGGTTTGACAGGTGCTGCAGATTGGGCCCTTCCAAAGGCCTCCAGACCCATCTTGGCCTTGTCATTGGTGGCATTGAAAGACAGCAGGGAGGAACTTCTCTGATATATCTGCTGGTTGCCAAAGCTGTGGGTACTGAATGTGACCTTCCTGGCTATCATCATTTCTGAGTGGACAGGATACTGGGAAGGGAGAGAGTCCCCTGACGAGCAAGCCTTCTTGGGTCCTGTGGGAAAGAGTTCATGGATGGCACTAGAGAGTTCAGCAAAATCCAAGGGAATGCAGTGCAGAGAGTGTATCCGCAGCTGAGGGTCAGGCCTAAAGGTGTTCTGGATGCCTTCCTCTATCTGGTCTACTAGGATCTTAGCCGACTGAAGGAATGCCACCTGCCCTGTTTCCTTTAGTGCTTCCTTGGAGTAGGCAATCAGGCCATCCATTTCATTCACTTTGGTAGTTGTGACGTACACATATTTCTCGATCTCTTTCTGCCTGGACACTTCCAGATTCTCTATCTGTTCCATAATCATCTTCTCTTTCTCTTGAAGGATGGCTCTCAGTTTAAGAAATCCACTTCGAATTTCCTTCCGCTTTGCCTCCTTGTCAGCCTTAAAGCTGCTTTTTAAAATGTTGAATTCCATCAGGTCATTATCAATTTCATATCGGACTGAAAAACAATCAAGTTGGCAACTGTGAAAATTTTCATCTCCCCTGATGTCAAAGCCATATCAAACTGGAGCAAATCTCTGTGGACTCACAGGAAATGAATGGGGGGGGGGAAGACATTTGGAGCTAGGCTGACACAGGCTAAAACTGGCTTTTGAAATAAATTCCCTCTCTATTCTTCCTCCTCATGTCCCCAGATGTATCTTTTTCCTGGCATATATCTCCCTTATAGCAGAGAAAGAAATACATTGCTGATGACTGCTGAATGCTACCTTACAAATATTGATCTAGTGTCCTTTATAATTGACGATAGGACACTCCTTATAAATATAGGCAATAAAAGGCACTGGTGCCCCCCCACCTGCCCAGCATTCTATATTTAGAGAGTCATGTCACCTGTTTAGCACTGGTGTTGGAGACTGGGTGTGTGACTCACTAGCTGGCTTGAGCTAACCACTTTAAGCACAGTTGTCTTATTCATGGTGAAGATTTTAGCATACATGATTATTGAGACTATACATGGTACATTCCAAAGGTATCCTGGCTAGCTTTATGTTAACTTGACACAACCTGGGGTCATCCGGGAAGGGAAAAAGATATCTTAATAGAGCAAATGACTCCATAGGATTGGCTTGTAGGCCAGTCAGAAGGCATTTTCTTTATTGATGATTGATGTGGGAGGCACCTAGCTCACTGTGAGTGGCGAAAACCTCTGGGCAGGTGGTCATGGATGGTATAAGATTGGAGGCTGAGCATGTCATGAGTGAGCAAGCTAGGGGCAGCATTCCTCCATGGCTTCCATGCCAGCATATGCTTCCAAGTTCCTGCCTTAAGTTCTTCAATAACTTCCTTCCGTGATAGACTAAATAAGCCTTTCCTTCCTAGGTTGCTTTTGGTCATGGTGTTTTATCAATAAAGAACCTAATTAAAACAAAGGCTTGGAGTGGTGGTACAAGCCTTTAATCCCAGCACTTGGGAAGCAGAGGTACATGGAGATCTGTGAGTTAGAGGCCAGTCTGGTCTACAAAACAAGTTCCAGAACAACCAGGGCTATAACACAAAGAAACCCTATCTTGAAAAACAAAAACAAATAAATAAAAAGGCAAAGGCTTAACTGGTCCTCTATAGAAGGAGTCATTTCCCTAAATGAATTTCTAGGTCCAACTGGCTCTAAAAAAAAAGACATGTTTTATCTGATGCAGACACATTCAGAAATTATAAACCCTTTTATTGGACTTTATGAAATTTTTAAAAAAATATTTATTTTTATTTTATGTGAATTGGTGTTTTGCCTGCATGTATAACTGTGTAAGGGTGTCAGATCTTGGAATTACAGAGAGTTGTTAGCTGCCATGTGGATGCTGGGAATTGAACACAGGTCCTCCGGAAGAAGGTTAAGAAGTGCTCTTAACCACTGAGCTCTCCAGCCTGATTTTATGAAATATTATTGTACTTGGCTCCAATATAAAAACCAGGGTCAGCTTCCTTTATAGAAATTGTATTACACAGTCAGTATGAACAACTGTGACCATGGAGACAGAAGGAAAACAGAGGCTGGGCAGAGTATTATTGGCTGTTTAGGAGTTTTCCTGTTTCTGTGTTAGCAGCTCATTGAATTTGTTGTCTACAATTTTGACAGAAAGTTCATGGGAGACACCTTCAGGTAGATGACTCGCAGAGTTAGATTAATTATTTCCCCTGGAAACAGGGAGGTGGGAGGTAAATATAACTTGTATGTTCAGTAACAAACAGAACTTCAGGATGTGACTGGAAAAAATTCATTTTTACCACTTTGGAAAATGAGTCCAAAGTTCAGAAAGATTATGACAGATTAGAAGAGCTTTATGTGCATGTTATACATTAGTGCCACCCCTTCATAAGACTAATCACAACACCCCAATGAGGGAGTTACCTTTAGCCTTCCCATTTTACAGATGAAAAACCTGAGCCACAGACTCACAGTGCCATAGTGACACTAAATGGCTGGTGATAGCTGTCATGGACACCATGATAGTGACTTGCAGCCCATGTCAGGGTCTCCCAGTGTCTGGATTTTTCCACCAGGTAGAGTAAGGCTCCCTACCAGGTGCCCCACACCAACTTCTGGTCTTATCCACAGCTGGGAATTACCCTGAAGGGGAATGGGAAACCGACCAGGACCTGCTTTGAACTTGGCGATGGCACTGAAGAGGGCTGCAGACCTCTCGGAGCAGGCATCTATGAGGCTGACCGTGTCATGGCCGTTGTGGAAAGCGATTTTGCAGAAGGTGCAGAGTAGCTGGTTATCGCTGCGGCAGTATTCGTTGATGCGGCTGGATGGGTGGTGGATGCAAATCTTCTCATCCTGGTCCTCAACGCTGGTGTCCACAAAGACATGGTCCTGCATGGTCACATCCGAGTGGAAGGCCTTGAGGCAATCGTTGCATAGGTTGAGTCGGCAGGTGACACAGCGTTTGTAAGCAATGCGACGACTGCGGCACACTTGGCAGAGGATGGGCCCCGAGGATCGATCGAAGCGCCACTTGAGGTAGCCATGCTCCTGCATGTAGCGTTTGGTGAGGCGCCCGCGCAGGTAGTTTTCTGGAAGGTGCATCTGGTTGCTATAGGGCATGCAGTGCGAGCGGTTACACATGGGGCAGATGAGGATGAAGAAATTCTCAGTGACCTCGGCATGCTTTTGCAGCTGCCGCAGGCACTTCTCGCACAGGCTGTGGTTGCAGGGCAGCATGAAGGAGTGCAGGCGCAGTCGATTGCACAGGGGGCAGGTGAGGTGATTCACCAAGTGGCTGTTGGCAGCCATGGACTTGGGTTCCTCCAGCTGAGTTTCGCTGCTCCCTATGCGGAGGGCGGTCTTGGAGCTGAAAGGAAAGGCAAGCACAGATTTCAGGACTAGAGAATTCCAGAAGGGTCTATCCAGAGAGGTGGCCCATTGCAATGGTGATGAAACACCTGTTTGGTGCCTGGTTTCTTGGCTTGTCTCCACTCTCTTAGTAAATAAACTCAGTAAAAGGCATTTGGTACCTGCTGCTGGTACCCATGCCACAGCATTTTTAAAGATGATTGAGTCTGAATTTAATGCCTGCTTGGACCAAGTACAGCCCCTGGGTCCAGTAGGAGTCCTGCAGTGCCCTCCTGCTAATTTTAATTTTGAGGAAAAGAAAAACAGCAGAGAGGTAGCAGTGTGGTGTTGTGAGCTGGGCCAGGATACTCTACTGCATATTAGGAACACCACAGAACATCAGCAGGAGACAGAGCCACAGTGACTTTGATGGATCAGAGCAGAAGTAATATCATTGCATGATGCTGGAACTCAGACCAGGACATTGTCTGAACCACAGAAATGGCCTCCTACCCTTCCATGCAGGGGAATGTGATGGGCTCCATATGTTCTAGCTGCCTTCTAGATAAGAATAAGAGAACCAACAGATGGACTAGTCTCACTAACAAGATCCTTAGTCCTGTGGTGGCCTGTGATGCCTTCTTACCCAGGAATCTCACACTAATGTGGAATGGAACATGTTCCCATTTGATACAATGAATCAATAAATCCAATCATGCCAATTACAGGTGTGCTTTTGGTGGCTGTGCCTGGAAGGCAGTGACATTATCATTACTGTCATATGTGGGATGAGACATAGAAAGGTGGTAAATCACCCTTCTAAGACAGCAAGAAACAATCTCTGAGCTGAGACTAGAAGCCCAGAGAGCTGACTTTTGGAGAATCAGCAATACACAAAGGTCTGCCTCTGGGAAATATACACATGATGGGGCTTGGAATGCTTAGAGTGGCCAGTTTAGAGAGTCTCTTAATCTCTCTTGTGCTCAGTTTCCCCCAACTGTAAATCAAAGATTACAGCACTTCCTTGGGAATTTATAAAGTGTACATGAGATAATCCATCATAAGTGTAAATATGGTCCCTGTAATAACTCCCCTGTGCTGTTCGCCAGCTAATCTCCACAGTAAAGGAAGAAACCACAGCAGGAGGAAATAGTAGTCAAGCCTGTGACATCCCACACGTGCATCTACTGTTGTGAGTTAAGGGTCTTTATTTGTCTCATATCTGAGGTTGGCTGCGTATATTCAATTGCAAGAACTAATGGGAGTCTACACTTGTGGAATTCAAGTGCATGCTCTGAGAAGCTGAAGTTTAGGGAAATAAGAAACGTGACTGTGGGAACAGAGATTCAAGCTGATAGAAAATTTGTGGCTATTCTTACCATTTCCTTGTTCATAGTAAGGTACTGATCTTGGGGTTGGGCTGTGTTCTCTTCTGCCCCAGCCTTCCTGATTTCCTGTTTTCTCTTTCTTCTCTTTCTTGCTCAAGAAACCCATGCCTCAGAGCACTGACAGTCAAAGGTGCTTCCCAAGCATATTGCTCTAGGGTAGCCCCGAGTTTCAGAGTGCCCCTGAATATTCTTAGACATCTAGACAGCTGGCTCAACCCCAAGGTCTGAGATGCTGAGATCCAGGCTTATAACCTTACTGTTTTCAGCCTTGTTTAATTTTTGCAGCCCAGCCTCCTGCTTGATCCCAAAAGGCTCACCTAGAATCACAATGTCAACTGCACATGTGGAAGCTGATGGGCTTCTTTGATAAAAAGGTAAGACTCAGAATCAGTATATGATAATAGAGAGAACATGATAGATCAAAGAGAAAGAGAGAGAGAGAGAAGGGAGATACCGCAAGAGTGAGCAGAACTAAGATATGTCTGTTAATGTGCCAAGGAACTGGAGTAGTTATGCAAAGGGTGGCAAGAAAAAGAATAAAGCCAAGAGGCTAAGTTGGACCAGAGTGAGGGAAGCCACGAGGATGCTGTGCAGTGTTGAGAGGAAAGAGGTTCAGAAACCAGGGGAACAGAGTTGGAAGACAAGTACCAGTGCATCAGAGCTGACGCCTTGGCACTTACATTGTATCCCTGCCCACACTCAAACAGACTGAAGACCCTGAAATAGGCTTCAGGGCCCCTAGGTTCTATGCCAAAGCAGTCACTAAACTCAGCTGCTTTGATGAGGTGCTCAGACACTGCTTCTCTGCACAGCCCTGTCCTAAGTGCTGCCCTGTTCTTATATCTGCCTTCTCAGCCCCCAGGTCCCATCCTCAGCCCCTCTAGATTTTTCCCATTAGAATTTAGCCTCATCACCTGATGAGGATATAGCTCTTACAATCTTGAAGTCCAAGGTGAACCCTAATGTCATTGAAAAATAGAATGTCCAGGGGTAGAGACCAAATACAAGTGTTTTTAAAGATCCCAAGGAGATTCAATGCACTTCTGAGTTTGGGGCCACTGATGCCAAAGGTATCTGTCTAAAGCACTTATTCGGCTCCTTTCCCTGATACTTTGCAGGACTGAGAACTGTGATTGACCCTTGTTTGTGAAATCTCTTGCTCGAGAGTCCCCTGACATGTGATATGAAAAGAGCACTTGCTAGATGTGGGAATTGCTACCTTACTGAGTGATTGAGAACCTGAGTGTCAGGAGTTTGCAAGGGAAAGAAGGGGTGGCCAGCAGTTCAGGGTGCCTCTGTAGGTTATTAGGGTCAAGAGAGGCCCCTGAAAGTTCTTATTCTTTAGGTAAATGTTGCAATTCATAGGAAGGAGATGAAGAATAGTTTATATTTTTTTGGTACCATATGACAGGCTATAAAGCAATACTGTATCATGGTCTCCATTCTGTAATATGGCATTTTTTAAAAATTAGGACCTTTGACCTAGCTCTGGATTCAAGTCATGGCTCTACCCCTTCCTAGCTGTGTGGTTCTGGGTGATTTACTATTTCCCTGATAATACTGGATCCAGTAGGCACAGGGTGAGAGACAGGAAGGGGTTTATAAACAGTAACTGGCAAAGTTGCCTACCAATAAGTATCAGCTATCATTTGTTTGCAAGATGGAGACCATTTGGTATCAAAGGATACAGCACACATTCACATAGATGATGGAACTTGACTTTGGGACTTGAGGTCTATACCACCAGTGGATGTTTTGTATGCACTTACTTGCTACAAAATTACCATTGATTTTTTTTCCAGGTAGAAAGCACTCTAGGAAGCACTGGCTTGTTCTGGGGTCCCTACAGCTGACATGAGTTCACTAGGCTTTTTTTTAACCACCATGGAATGGATGGCCAGCACTTACGAGGTGCGGATGCTCCGAAGACGACCCCTTTTGAATGTGATGGTGGCATTGCGGCAGCAGCGGCTCTCATAGTAGTAGCATTTCATGTTGGTGTTGGTCGTGCAGCAACACTTGCAGTTGGGGTCATTGGCCCAGGAACAACAACACCAGTGGCAATTGGGGTTCTCTGCGCAGGTGCAGTGGCAGAATTGGCAATTCCGCTCATCCTTGTAGGGGCAAGGGAAGCAGGTGCAGTTCCGCTCTGAGGTGAAGATGAACTTGCAGCACAGACAGGAGAAAAGCCGGGGGCAGCATCTCTGCCAGGTGCAGCATGGAGAACAAACACACATTGCCGTCTCCATGGCTCTTGGATCCTTGGTATTAGGCCTCTAGAGTTTTGACAACTTTCTTTACCAGATTCCTGAGGTCCCTTCTCCCCCAGAGGGATCCTTGTTCCCCCTAGTGAGGCTGGCAGTTTGGGAGCTGTGGCAGGAAGTTGGCCAGATTATGAGGCCTTCATAGGTGGTGTCCCTTCTAGGAAGCTTCTGAGCTGGCTTTACCTATTTCAGCCTGTGGACATTTGCTTATGTCATAATCCCTGACTCCCACCATGCTCAGTAGGTAAGAGAAAGGGCATGCAGAGCAGTATCTGCTATGTGAATGCATACTGGGTGTTTGCCATGTCACCAACTCTACAGGAATGGTGGCACCCTGAACACCTCCGAGACCTTAGTTGTCATTTGCCACCTTTCAAGTTCCCATATGGATTTCAGATTTCCTTGGATAGTTCTCTTCCTGATATCTAGGTAAGTTGACTTAAGGGTTTGTCTTTATTGGCTGAAAGATTGGGGTATGACTAATTAGAAATACAGACTGATGCTGTGGGGTATGTTCTGATATATTGTTGTAAATATTTGTCCCTCCTACTGGTTTAATAGAAAGCTCATTGGCTAAAGGCAGACAGGAAGTGTGGGTGGGGCTACCAGACCAAGAAAATTCTGAGAGCAAAAACAGAGCAGAGATGCTACAGAGAAGCCAGAGAGACACCATGGAGACACCACAACCAGACACAAAAGAAAGAAGTTGAAATGGTTCTCCGAGAAAAGGTACCAAGCTGTATGGCTGAACATGATAAGAATCATAGGTTAGTTTAAGAATTAAGAGTTAGTAAGTTATATGCCCAGGTTCCAGGTCAATCAGCAAGCAGAATGTACTTAATACAATATCTGTGTGATTATTTGGGTCTAGGCAGCAGTGGGGCTGAGAGTGGGTCCAAACCTCTGGGCTAGGCCTGAAAGTCTGGGCCAGAAGCTTCACACAACAGCCTGACATAATTTTCTTCCTCCATGAACAGAACTCTTTGACAATCAAGGCACAATATTTACAAATAACAGCCGTGCCACAGTCACTATTTGGGGAAGGGACTGGAGGGTCAGACTCAGATACTCAGGCCCTCCCTTCTTTCAGTGATTCCTGCTCAGGTTCATGAGGCTTTATGCTTAAAGTATTCACAGACTTAGGACTTAAGCTTTGTTTCTTTCTTCCGTACCTCTGCCTCCCCTAACCTCCTCCACCGTACCCCACCCCACCCAACTCTACTGTATTCCTTTATCAAGAGACTGAAGCACATAATCATTAGCTACGCTGCCAGCATGTACTCTCTTGAGCACAAGAAACAGGGCCCCATATATTAGGGGGACTTTGCTTTCCTCTTTGTGCAGCTTGCAAAGATGAAAAGAACGGAGGTTTCATGCCACACCATCCTAGAACAGGAGCACTGTCTCATTATATTTCCAGAAAATAGCAGAAGTGAGAGCTGAATTTGGCTGCAGGAGTTTTAGTGAATAATTTATTATCTCTTTCCATGATTATCACCTTTGTAATAGGAAAGAACATTCACTGAGTGCTAACTGGGCCAGCCTCACATGGAGTTTAGATCTCTACAATCAAAAATCCTCAATCCTAGGGTGTGCATATCATTTTTGATAAATATCACTAAATTATCACTCCAAAGCATATTCGAGATTATACTAACACCAGGAATAGGTGCATGACACTTCCGTGTTTGCTCAGATTCAGTTCTGTCAATAAGCTGCCCAGAGATCTGAGTTCCATTCCTGAGACATTTTCAACATTGGTTTCTAGAAGGCATTCTTTTTTCTCTCTTTAAAAACATCAAGATATAATTAATTTACCATTAAAGTGAACAAGCCAATGCCTTTTGGTATATTCATTAAATTGAGCAAGTATTACCATTATCTAATCCCAAAACATGTCTGTCACCCTTTAAAGGCACCCATTAGGAGTCATTTCCTCCTTTATTCCCTCAGGTCTCATTGAACAATCTTTTTGATTTATGCATTTGCCTATTCTACAAATGGAATAATATGGAGTCTTTTGTGTCTTGCTTTTTAACTTAGCACATTTGGGTTTATGTGTGTGTGTGTGTGTGTGTGTGTGTGTGCATACATGTGTATATACCCATATAGTTTGTGGAGGAATGCTTGCCTGCATGTGTATATATGGAGGTTAGAGAATGCTCTTAGCCATAGCAGGGTATTATGCAGTGGCTAATCTTTTTGCAGAGATTCATAACTGATCAAAATGCTGAGAATATGTGAGTTTAAGTGATCAGCCAGAGAGGGGTCATCTACATCATCTCCCCTCAACTTAAGGTTCAAGAACATTGAAGAAGAGTGGGCATAAAGGATGTAAAAGCTGCATGATGGATAAGAGAGCTTTGAAATGCACAGAAGGCCATTGTGCAAAGAATGAGCAAGAGCCGAGATTACCTGCACAGAGCAAACCACTAAAATTTCCAGCATCAACAAGGGTCTGGCTCTGAGGTCTTATCACTATCTGAGGAGCTTTGGCAGTTGTTGTTTGCCCAAGGATAAAGGGTCGCATTGGAGGTATGGCATGTGCCTATGTCCTAGTGGATGGTCCTATACCCGTATGTTTATAGACAGCACTAATTGGACTTTAACTGGTTATTAAAAACAGTAAGAGGTCATGCAGATGAGAGGGGGATTCCACAGGGAGTCCTGGTGGCAGTTGGAGGGAGGTAGTGCATGTGGATATGATCAAAATTCATTATATGCACTATGAAAAATTTAAAGAATAGTAAACGATTAAAGAATCCCATGGGATCTGACCAATTATGGAGACTCTCAAATGAAGGGAGTTCCCTAATTCTTTTTATGTGAACAAAATTAATCCATTAAACCTAAACTGACAAAAAAATGCAGTTGAGAAAAGGCACACTAGAGCCATCTAATTTAATGCAGCACAAATGGAAGCTTTTAATAAAGTATTCAGCAGATTGCAATAACACATTTAAAAAGTCATACAACTTACCTTTTGTGATTGTTCTAATAGGATTCTTCTACAATCATTCAAGTCACCTGCGTGTATGTAGAAGAGGCATAATATGAGTGTTTGTGTTAAAAACACTAAATTCTATGGGGGTTTATGTATAGTTTTTTTTTTTTAAAGAAATAACACAGAACTTGTGATAATTCTTTGGCCTCAGCTTCCCAGTGGATGGTACTGCAAACATGTACCACCTTACCTGATTTGTAGTTGACTTCTTAATATGATAAAGTTTAAATATTTCAGTCTCAAAGCATCACAATGTCAGAAAACACTGAGAGGTACTTGGGAAATGAAAGATAAAAGGCAGGGATGCCTAATATGTGAATTCACCATATTTCTATGTAGCAATCCAAGTGGGAGACAGGGCTTACAGAAAACAGCTTGTGAAGGAAGAGAAAGGTATCACAGGAAGAGCAAAATCGGACAAGCCATACTACCTCAGATGAAAATACTGCATGAGTAAGGGAATTTCACAGATAACTCAGTCTGTAGAACCAGAGGAAAATGTAGTGAGATTATGTTTTGGTACATTGTAAATATTTGTCCTTCCTACTGGTTTAATAAAATGCTGATTGGTCAGAAGGCAGACAGGAAGTGTGGGTGGGGCTACCAGTCTAAGAAAACTCTGGGAACAGAAAGAGCAGAGCAGAGATACCAACAGAAGGAGAGGAAAGAAGCCAGGATGCTGCTCCAAGAAAAGGTACCAAGCGATATGGCTAAGTACATTAATGAAAATGGGTTTAGATGAAAGAGCTAACTAGCAATATAACTGAGCTATAGGCCAATCAGCATGAAATTAATATAAGCCTTTGTGTGATTATATGGGGCTAAGAGGCAGCGGAGCTGTGGGTGGGTCCAAACCTTGGGGCTAGGTCAGAAAGGCTGGTCTAAAAACTTCTTATTACAGAAAAGCATTTGCAATACATATATCTGAGAAATAATTTGTATCTCTAAGGTATAAGAAATTTATATAGCTCAATAGCAAAAAGCCACATAACCTTTCTCTCATCAAAGTTTCTCTGTGTAGTTCTAGCTGTCCAGGAACTCACTCTGTAGACCAGGCTTGCCTTTAACTCACAGAGATCTGCCTGCCTCTGCTTCTTGGGTGCTGGGATAAAAGGCATGCTCCATCACTGCCTGGCCCACATAGTCTTTTAAGATAGACAGTTCTCCACCCCAAATAGGTATTTCTCCAAAGAAGACATCCAGTCTTTAAACATGAGGAAGTGCTGAATATCACTAATCATCAGAGAAATAGGAATCAAACCCACAAGGACATAGTGATATTTCTGCAATATAGACAAATGCATTAAGTATTGATCAGTGTTTTAATGTTTCTTAATACTTGGCAGTCCCTTCTGCCCTTCCCCCCATGGGATACATGCTAGGTTACTGTGGACTAGTGCTCTGCTTTGCCAATTCTGTTGTAGAACAGTAGAACTTACTCTTCTATTATATTTTATATTTTTTTTTAAAAAAAGATTTATTTTATGTGTGTGTTTTTTCCTGCATCTATGTATGTACATCATATGTGTCTCTGTGGCCAGTAGAGGGTGTCATATCTCTTGAAACTAGAATTATGAATGGTTGTGAGTTGCCATGTGGGTGAATGTAGTGAAAACAGGTTCTATCACCTTGACCTGGGGTGTGGCCTATTGGCCAGCATAGATCTTGGAGTTATGTATGGCCTTGGGGCACCAGTATTTGAGGCATGGCTAAAGGGCCAGTTTAAGATGGTGGGGCATGTATGAAGAGCCCTTTCTTTCTTGTGCCCTTGAAAGGGGATGCTCACCCAGCCAGTCAGATCAGCCGAACCAACCTTGGGTATCAGTAGGGTCGCAGATGTTTCAGCCAGATCGCCCTCACATCAAGGTGATAGTACCAGCTTTCCACTGTAGGTACTGGTAATTGAACCCGAGTCCTCTGTAAAAACAAGGGCTCTTAACCACTGAGCAATTGTCCCAGCCTCCTCCTCCTCCTTTTTAGACTCAGTATCCACCTTTCCTCTACCTCCTCTCCTATCACTCTATCTTCCAGCAATCATGATCCCACATTCAAACTAGTTATTTTTTATCATTCATACATGAGGAAGACTATGAAGAATTGGTCTTTCTCTACTATTTTACTTTACATAATATTCTTCTATTCCATTCATTATGCTGTAGATGATAGAATATAATTCTTTTAATGGATGAATGATATTTCGCTGTGCATATATGTTGCCACATTTTATTTGTCTAATTGATAAGAATCTAGGTTGACGTACATCTTAGCAAATCATGAATTGTTTTAAAATAAACATGGAACATGCTTTCTTTGATAGGATTTTACATCATCTGAGTTTACATCTAGAACAGTGGTTCTTGACCTGTGGGTCACAACTCCTTTGGGAGTTGTATATCATATATTTACATTAAGATTCATAGCAGTAGCAAAATTATAGTTATGAAGTAACAACAAAAATCCTTTTATGGCTGAAGGTCATCGCAACATGATGAGCTGTATTAAAGAGTCCCAGCATTCAGGAGGGTTGGGGACCATTAGTCTAGAAGAAGATAGTTGAGTTGTGTGATAGATTAAAGTTTTTTTGTTTTTTTTTTAAAGAACCTCCATGTTACTCACTTAATACCTGTTTTATTTAACTTTCCTCCCAACTGTTGGTGAGTTTTCTTTCCCCCATATTCTTCCTAACAATTCATCCCTTTTTTTTTTTCAGGTAACAATTGTTCTAATTGAGGTGAGATGGTAGATCATTGTGGTTTTGATTTATGTTTCTCTCATAGCTAATAATGCTGAATATTTTTCATCCATTTGAATTTCTTCTCTTCATGTGTTTGCTCATAGCCTTT
The DNA here is from genome assembly GCA_004025045.1 of Sigmodon hispidus. NCBI lineage: Eukaryota > Metazoa > Chordata > Mammalia > Rodentia > Cricetidae > Sigmodon > Sigmodon hispidus. Next base: position 364,449 of record PVIH01000098.1, on the reverse strand, counting down.
GTCCGTTTTAAATTGGATGACCTGTCTTTACCACTGAGTTGCTTGTGTTCCTTATGTATTCAAGGTATTAACCCTTTGTTATTTGAATAGTTTGCAGAACTTTGCCAACTTGTAGATTTTTCTCTACAATCTTGATCATTTCCCCTGCTGTGTGGAATCTTTGTAGCTTGACTTAATCCTCGCTGCATATTTTTGGATTTGTTTCTTATGCTTTAGAGGCCTTAGACAAAACAAAAACACAAAATCCCACAAATACAGTCTTCACTCATACCTGGAAGCATTTCCCCTATGCTTTCTTTAAGTAGTTTCATGCCTTATATTTATGTATTTGATTCCTTTGAGCTTAATTTCTTTCTATATGGTGAGAATGGAGGCCAAACTTCAGCCTTTTTCATTTGAATATCCGGTTTCCCATCATAGTACTATCTGTAACCTATGAAATCGTAATAAAACATAAATCACAGTGAACAGACACAGATCAAGTAAAACGAACCACATATGATGGCTGTAAGTATTAGGGGAATGAGAGAGACCCTTGCCTACTGGTCCAAACTAATTCCTGAGGTATAGTGTTCAGTGAAAAGAACAGAGATGGTGTGTGGAATCACCATTCATTTCAGGAAAAGGCTGGAGTCTTTGATTTATATTATATGCTATGTAAAAATAAACTAAGATTTATAGGAGTGCAAGAACAAAATGGAAGGGACTATGTATCTTAGTTTATAGAATTAATTTTAAAGCAATTTAAATGTTTTTTACATAATTATAAACCAAAGAAAACTACAAAGAATACATCAAGACACATAAGTCTAACTATAAGTTGAGTATAATATAAGGAATTACTTCAATCAAAAAGGATGGTGTGCCAACACAGTCATTTATCTAGACCCTCTGTGAATTTTATCCTTTAAGATGTAACCAACACAAAACAAAAGTGAAAATAGATCCTTAATTTTTTATTAATAACACAGGTTTGGTCGGGATCAAATTGTTATGGAAAGGTTGGATATACACTGTGCAATCATGTAAATGAGTACTTATACTGTTATAAATGAATAAAGGACACACAGACAGGCAACACATGAAATCAAGAAAATCCAGCTATATTGAACTGAATTGGAAACACCAGTAAAAACCCATGCTATATTTATGAAAATAAAAATGAGCTTCATTTTGTCAGCTAGCTCTAGTTCTACTTTGTATCTTTGGAGCCTTTGCTTAGGTGAGATAATTTATTATGAGCTGAGAACATTCTCTTAATAATTTTACTGACTCTGGCCACAGAAGAGGCTAAAAGACCACAACTTACCCAATAGTAACAGATACTTTTGACCCCCGGATTGCAGTGCCTGGACATCACTGAGAGGAACTTGGGCTTCATGGAGGAATGGGTGACTTCAGATCTGGGCAAGTACAACATGGATCTATATCTTACAACACTTCAAACTCCCCTCAGAACTAGTTTCATTTTGGCCCAGGTCACAGAACAGGAGAGACAGCAAGCTAGTATGGCCAAGGCAAGTGACATCTCAGAGGGGAAAAATGAGACCCAAATGAATATGTATAGCAGTGCTGAAGTGTGATGCCCAGGGACCTTCATAAACCTGGAGAGCCAGCTACTCATGGATCGGATGAATGTTTTGAGAAGTTGCTTGCAGAAAGAAGGAACGTCCTCATCTAAGATTATGCTCCTATTCAAATAGCAAATTAAGGTGCAACAACTTCAAAGGATTATCCCAGTTGCCAAGAGGCTCTCCTGTTGGATTGTCTGAGGTTTGATTTATAAACTTTGATTATATTACAATTTGTTTTTTATTCCTGTTGAGTCCTATTTATTTTAGTCCCTATGATTGTCTGAATGAGAAATGTCCCACGTAGCTCAAGTGTTTGAATACTAGGTCCCCTGTTGATCACATAGTGTGAGGTTATGGAGCTTTTAGGAGGTAGTTTTGCTGAAGGAAGAACCTCATTGAGGGCAGACCTTGGGATTATGGTCTTATCCCATACCTAGCTCATTCTCTGCTTCATTTCCTGTGATCTCTCAGCTTCTTGCTCCTGCTTCTTGCTTCCACACCTCCCCTGCCTTTGTGAACCCTCTCAGGAACTGTAAACCCAAATAATCTCTGTTTTGTAAGTTGTCTTTGGTCATGGTATTTTATCACAGCACAAAAAAGTAACTAATGTAGTCCCCAAGACTATTCCTGAGGAAACCACTTTTGGCAAACCTGCATCTCAGAGTCTGTTCATTATGGAACCTGGATGAAGAAAATAGGTTTGGCAGCACCTGGGTTAGAGACCCACTGCCCATAAGACTCAGCACCTTCATTTTGTCCCATGAAAACAGCTTCCAGTGGTCCTACTGCAGCAGTACATGACCTGTATTCACAGCTCCAACTGTGAATTTAGTTTATTCACTGTCCTTCTTAGACCAGGTAGCTTATTGTTTGAGGTCATTTTTATCATGAGCAATGTTGCCAGGTAACAAGCTGACTGTCCACCTTTATTAGTTTCCAGGGGAACGAAACTGGATAGTTAACCCAAGGTCATATTTCCACAGAGATAGAAAATGTGTTTTGTTAACTATTTATTCATATTTTAAAAGCCATGAATTCGTACAGATAACTTCAGGTAAACAAAAATGCCAACTACCCTTATTTAGAGGATATTAGGAAAGTAACTCATTACTTTGAAACCTGGTAAATAAAGAGTAGACTTTCTCATGTATATTGTGCTTTAGGATAATAATAATCTGATAAAGGGGATTTTTAAAAATAGAATTATTCTAATTATACAAAAGAAGGAGGGCTGAATTCAGCTATCATCCCACTGCAGCTTCTAATTGAAAAGATGGATCTAGGCCTGGGAATCTTCTACAACTGCTCATGGTACCAGAGAGAGACACCTTGATATTCTGTGCCTCTGATGGGAGCTCACAGCATGAATTACAGTATTCTTGCAGAAAATCCCAACCTGAATATGATCAGGCTTCTCATCTTAATACTATCTGTCAGGGATCAAGGATTTTTCTAAATGATACTAGGATAATATTTTCAAAATCTAGTCTATGGAAACTATATGAGCTGAATGAGCCAGTTTCCTCAAGGAAGACAATGACAGGAAGGAAGAAAAGAGTGTTGAAAAACAGATAGATGCTTGCTAAATGGTGAGGTGTGCATATCAACACATCATCGTGCAATCATGGACTGTATCTAGGCTCATTGGAGCAGCCTTTAAAAATGATGAGTCAGTTATGGGAAGTTTGAAACTGACAGAAGATTATACAATACAAGAAAATATTGATGTTTAGCTGTAACAGTAGGTTGAGTATGCTTTATCCAGAATGCTTGAAACCACAAAGTTCTAGAGTTAATTAAGAGATGGAATATTTACACATACATACCATATAAATTTGTGTATGTATGTTTTATATATGTATGTATGTATGTATCTTGGGAGTAGAAACCAAGCCTAAAAACAAAACTGACTATTTCATATATATCTTCTGCACATATCCTGATAGTAATTTCATTCAGTATTTTGACATTTTGTGCATGAAAAAAAGTTTTATGGTGTGTGAATGCTACTTATGGTATCACATTGGTGTTGGAAACATTTTGAGTTGTAGAGCATGTCAGGTTTCTGAGAGTTTGGATTAAGGATGCTCACTCAATCTGTTATTTGTTTCATAGTTATTTTATGTGCCCTCTCAATTTTAAAAGAAAAGATGAAATCACAGATAAAATGGTAAAACAATTTGTTTTTCTTTAAGATAATCTACACTATGGAGAAATCAGTATAGAATTAAATAGAATTAGCCAGGCATTTATAGACACTGGAGCTGGGAATTGGTTTTTTGGCTTAGTTTTCTGTTTTCTTTACTGTTACAAGTTTGAGCATCCCTTTTGAAATGACTAGAAGCACAGAGAGATTTACATTTTAGTACAATAATCTCAAAATAATCTATCTATAGACACTACTTACATTTTTTTGGTTCTTACAATTTGTCTTAGTTAGGGTTTCTATTGCTGTGAAGAGATACTATGATCACGGCAACCCTTTTTTAATTTAATTTTTTCCTTCCCTCTCCTTGCTACTTCTTCCAATCCTCCCCCAGCCATACCCCACTGCCACACACACACACACACACACACACACACACACACACACACACACCTGTTCACCCTTCAGAGAAGGCAAGAAACCCCAAGGTGAGTCAATTTGGCCTGGCATATCCAGTTGAGGCAGGACCAAGTTCCTTGCCCAAGTAGCAAGGCAGAGAATGTTTTCCCACTATAGGCGTGAGCTTTAAGAAGCCAGTTCATGGAGCCTAGATAGAGACAGACTCTGGTCTGATTGCAAGAGGTTCCAGAAACTGCCCGTGCCTTTGGACTGTTATCTACATTCAGAGGGTCCAGATCAGTTCCATGGTGGTTTACAAAATCTTATTATTTCAAAATCTTGGAGCTCCCAGCAGCACAGGACTGCCTACTCCATGGGTCTCCCCATCATGATCCCAATTCCTCTGCTCCTGTAAACTCTCTTCCCTCTCTTCAGCTGGACCAGTAGCTGAAGAAGTCTCTGCTTCTGCCTCCATCAGCTGCTGAATGAAGGTTTTATAATGACAATTAGGGTGGTCATTCATATGATAATAGGGAAAGTCTAGTTTAGGCTCCCTCTCCACTATTGCTATGAGTCCTAGCTGGACTCACCCTGTGAGTTCTTGGGTGTTCCCTGGTTTCAGGTTTCTCTCTAATCCCACACTGGCTCCCTCTATAAGGATACCTACTTCTTTGTTCTTCCTCTCTGATGCTCCCCCTTCACTCTATTATCTCTTTCTCTCATGTTCGCTTCTCACCTCCCCTTGCTCCCCACCCCATGATCGCAATTTTCCCAGGAGATCTCTATTTCTCCTTTCTAGGGAGATCTATGGATGTCTCTCTCAACTTTTTTTTCTGTTATCCAGCTTCTCTCTCTCTCTCTCTCTCTCTCTCTCTCTCTCTCTCTCTCTCTCTCTCTGTGTCTGTCTTGTAGCCTAGTTGTTTTTATGTTATATCTAAAATCTACTTATGAATGAGTACATACCATGTCTGTCTTTCTGGATCTGTATTACATCACTCAGGATGATACTCTTCAGATCCATCCACTTGCCTGCAAATTTCAGGATGCCATTTTTTTTTCAGCTTGTGGTACCACTATTTTTAATCCATTCTTCAGTTGAGGGATATCTAGGTTGTTTCTAGGTTCTGGCTATTATGAATAATGTTGCTATAAACATAGTAGAGCTAACACCCTTGAGGTAAGAATGTGCATCCCTTGGGCATATACCCAATAGTAGTATTGCTAAATCATTGAGTAGATTGATTCCTAGTTTTCTGAGGAACCACCATGCTGATTTCCAAAGTTGCTGTACAAGTTTTCATTCGCCCCCCCCAGCAATGGAGGAGTGTTCCCCTTGCTCTACATTCCCTCCAGCATAGGTTGTCATCTGTATTTTTGATATTAGCCATTCTAACAGATGTAAGTTGGTATCTCAGAGTTGTTTGATTTTCATTTCTCTGATGGCTAAAGATGTTGAGCAGCTCTTTAAGTGTTTTTCAGCCATTTGAGATTCTTCTGTTGAGAATTCCTTACTTATGGTAGACCCCAGACTCAGGGTACTATCCTCTTGGGAAGGGGAGCCCCAAGAACCCAGACTCTAGTCCAGTTGATGCAAATTTCAAGAGGGCTGATTAACAATCCCACTTCCCATTTATAGGCTAAAGCCACAAAATCACCATAGCAACTGAGGCAATACATGATTGGTCACTTGAAAGTCATACTGCAATTACAAGGTTGATTACAATAGTCTATAATCACAAGATTGATCACAATAGTCATGGGGGTGCCCTAAGGCCAGCTGGGGAGTCTCTTTGTTTTACAACCAGGTGTTGGTCACAGCTATTCTGCTTGGAACTTCTGGTATTTTAATCACAGTTTCGACCATTATGCCCTAATGGTGGTCATCTGAGTTGATTACGGCCATCTGGGCTGAGTCACTCTGCTTCCTGAAACAGACTTTTTAGACTTTTAGTTCCTTGTTCTCATGGGGGTGCTCTGCTGAATACTTGAACTGAATGCCTGGGTCAGGCCTTAGAACTTAGGGTCTTTCACTTAGCTCTGTATCCCATTTTCCAATTGGGTTCTTCGGTTTTTTGATCTCTAGTTTCTTGAGTTCTCTATATATTTTAGAGAACAGTCTTTTGTCAGATGTAGGGTTGATGAAGAGCTTTTCCCATTATGTAAGCTGTTTTGTCTTATTGTCTGTGTCCTTTGCCTCAATTCAACAGAAGAGCCTCAATTTCAGGAGGTTCCATTTATTGATTGTTGCACTCAGTGCCTGTGCTACTAGTGTGATATTTAGAAAGTGGTCTCCAGTGCATGGCAAGTCTTACAAAGAAAAATATTTAATTGGTGGTTGGCTTACAGTTCAGAGGTTTAGTCCATTATTATTTTGGCAGGAAGCATGGCGGCACACAGGGATGCAGGGTACTGGAGAGGGGCTGCGAGTTCTACATCTGGATTCTCAGGAAGCAGAAAAAAGAGTCAGTCACTGTGCCTAAGTTCAGCTTCTAAAACCTCAAAGCATCCCTGTGTATCCCTCCCCCACACACTTTCTCTAGAAAGGCCACACCTACATCCATAAGGCCACACCTCTCAATAGTGCCACTCCCTGGGGGCCTATGGGTCTATTTTCATTCAAACCATCAGACTGTTGCATACATCTTTGAACAAAATAGGCCTTAATATAATGCACAGGGGGAGATGGACAATAGATATAGGAAAGCTAGGGCAAGGTATGTCTTCTATGGCTACTCTTTGTCTACTGGGAGACTTAAATAGAAATATGTTCCTAGTAATTTTGTATAAGCTCCAAAACATGAGTTTATGTAGAGACCAGGGGTCTCAGGACAAGGTGTTAGCAGAGCCATGCTCTTTATGAGCCTTCAGAGAAGTATTTGTTTCAGCTTCCTTATTTTCTAGTAATGTATTAATTTTTAGTTAGTATTCAGAATAATGGCACATGTTTATTATTAGACCTTCTTCTAGTTTGTTCCCATCCCTTGTTGCCCTTCCCAGTGTTCTGTGCTCTCTGTCTGACTCATTTCATTTTCCTCTCAAACTCTTCTATTTTCATATTACATGTACCCTAGTATCCTTTGTTCCCTGCCACACTCTTAAAATTTCTCTCTCCCCTCTCAAAATCCGTATGCATATATTTAATTGTACATTTTGTATATGGTAAAATGAGAGCAAAAATGAATTATACTAACGTTTACCTCGTTGGAGGGTTGCGGACTTAACCGGTCTATAGCTACACAGCATCATATTCAGTGCCTGGCTTCTTATGGGTGCTGATTAATAGTGATCTACACCATTGCAGAGAGGCAAAAGTGAGCACTGACTTAGAAGTGCCAAGCTTGGACCAGTGGCATCAGTACACTACCGGTTTGGGCCACCTAGGTGTGGTTTTGGATTCTGCCAGGCTGCCTTAAATTTGAATGTGGATACTAATTAGCTATGCAATACTGCATAAATTGCTTAATATTTTAAGGCTGCTGTTAGCTCATCTGTGAAATAGGCAGCATTAAGATAAGAGTATCCACTTTATGGGGCATTTTTACATATAAATGAGTTGCAAGTGAATCCTCAAACAATGTCTTGCATTTGAGTAAAATAACTATAATGATTTTTCAGAAGCTACTGCTCAAATATGATAATCCTGTGGTAAAGGAAGGAAATTATGTGAAAGTTTCTATAATAATAGTGTTGAATGGAACACACATGCTCATGTTTCCAGACTATGGCTACCACTTGTTTGCCATCTAGTTCAACCTTCTCAGTGATTAGTGCATGTGTGAGTAATTGAGGACGAAGCAACAAGAAAGAAAGGTGGTTGGCTTGGGAACACCCCCAAATGAGAGACTGTATCCCCAGGACTGATAAGGACCTCAGTTATATGGTTCAGACTTCTACTAATTTAACATCGGGCCCTACCCAAGCTTCCCCAAGCCTTTTTTGCATTTCCCTTTCAGTTCAGTTTGGGAAAGGCTCTAGATAGTAGGAAGCTCCTGGGATAATATGTGGCAAAGGAACAGTCACTTGGACACTTGAAAATATTGTTTTCTTCGTATGAAATACTTTTAATTGATTTTTATTGACCAACCAGTTTGGAGGATGTTAATACTCCCAGTTGGTGAACCACATTTTTTTTTTTTACATGACATACTCAATGCTTTATTTGCAATCAAAAGCTTTTAGAATAACACAAGAAAATAAGTAGTTTCTTGCTGAATTGAGTAAACAACCTATTTGTTTTGTATTAGCCTCAAGCTGCTCTCAAAGCCACAGGTTTTTCTTGTGTTAATTATATGTAAGGGAGCATCAGCCTTATTATCCAGTCATGTGGGATATTTCTGAGCTTGCTTGACAATAGCTGGTCAATGTTGCTGATTTAAATTATTTGTGCCTTTGCCAGCTCTCAGGTCTGACTTCACTGAGTAGAAAATGTTCCATCCCAGCCAGGAGACTCTCTGCAGTGATCCAGTTTCTCCCAGGAGATCTAGAATTGATCATCCCAGGCAAGTAATTCATAACTTTGCTTGATGGGTCACTAGCATGAAGAACTTGGTATGACCAACTCTCATATTTTTCTCAACTAGAAGGGACTGGAAGTATAGGGATGGAAGTGCAAACTCTTCACTGTTTACTGATGGTACTGATAACCTAATATTGATAAGAAGGCTTCTGGTATTTTCTTTGATTCCTAGGCCTGAATATTATAGTTGTGGGGGGAAATACCATATACTGGAGGTGAGTACAATAGTATCCTTTGCTAGATACTGTACCCACTGGCTCATTAATGGGTCTTCAGCAGATCATTCTGTGATCTTATCTGTCTAGTAGCCTATATATAGCCTATATAGCTGGAAACACTACAAAAGTAGTTAATAACTCATGCATTTCTTTGGTGATGGAATGAGTTATTTAGTCAGAAGTAATATAGTGAGAAGAAACAAATCATTAAATAAGCATTCTCTAAAGCCACAGATGGTCATGGGTAATATAGGCTAATTTATATTCAGTAGAAGTGTTGCGTTCAATGAGGGCAAATCATTGTTCCTCTATGATAGAGGATATGCAATCAGGCTGCTACCATGTGACTAGATGCTTTTTCAGGAATGGTCCCCAGTTTGGTTCTCAGCATTGATGTCTGCTGTAGACAGCTTACACTGAGCAATGGTAAACATCTTAAGCTTAATGAAGGTTGGTTCTTTTTAAGCTCATGTACATCCTTCATCTCTGTCACTCTGTTCAGACACCATTATGCAGTAACCTCAGTGACTTGAAGAAGAGTTTGGTTGACATTGCTCATTGTCTCCCTTAGGTGAACAACCACCCAGGACACAGATATAATCTGTGCCCATGTCAAGAGGACTATTCACATAATTTTCATCCAAATGTCTTCTTCTTGCAGCTATTTTTCTTTCTGAACACAGATTTTCTAGGCAAACAATTGTCAGAGACTCTGAATCATCATAGACTTGATCCTTTGGTAGTCTTGCTCATGTAAATTAGATGGAAAGTATGTTGTTCTAATGTTCTACATACTGGCTCAGGGTCCCCTCATACTGTCCTTTGGGATACTCTTTATTAGGTTCGAAATTTTGCAGTATCCCACTTTGGCTTCCGCTAGTACGTTGCATAGCATCATCTACAAATTTCACGTAAGCATGAGACTTTTTCAGACAGTTAAAAATGGAATTATGGAAGGTGATGTAGGAGTTTTAGCTACCTGCTCATGCAACTTGTATGCTAATTGAGCCTGAGACAGGTCTCATGTATCATCACTTTGCTATTGAACTGCTACGTATCCCTAGTCTCATGGCTTGCATATCACATACAATCAAGTTCATGAGAAATTGTTCCTATGTGGTATGTTTATTTGATATTTCATAGGGATTCAGTCTCTCCCTCAGTACAAGCCAAAATCTTAAACATCTTAACAGTTAACTGTGTAGAGCACTCATTGCTTTGTTTAAAACACTAGCATTCTGTTCTTTGTCCCTGTATTGGGAGACTTTCAAAGGCTTCATGTAATCTCCCTAATTTGTCTCATGTACCTTGGAGACTGTGAAATAGCAACTTCCATGTCACAAGACTTGATTTTTTAAAAGCCTTTACTTTCTTCTGCCACATGAAAATAGGGGTCATGTGAGGAACTTGGTAGACAGGGTAGAGCAGCAAATCAAATAAGGTTTGTATTGTCTTTAGATTCCCACAGCCTTCTTAAACCTGGGACCTCTTTCTTTGTGGCAGGCAATACAAGGGACAGACAGACCTTTTATGTTGGGTGTATATCCTAAGAAAGCCTTAGACCCTTAGGTCCTCAGAAAATGCATAGTTTCAGTTAGTTTCTGAGTTTTCATAATGCATCCAGAGAATGCTATGCAGAATATCAAGATGGTTAAGCCCCAGTAGCTAGATTATGACAAGAAAGGGTTTACCATTGCTTTGAGTCAAGAGAGTGAAGGCAGTGTTGTCCTTAACATAAGAACAAATGACTTCTAAAAGGCGAAGGAGGAGGATGAGGAAGAGGAGGAAGAGGAGAGAGAGGAGGCAGTCAGGTAAGCAGAAGGGAAGGAGAAATATTTGTAGATTTACAATCATCTGCCAAGTGCCAAAGGCAGAATGATTTTTTCCATTATAAGTGTATTATAGTTGGGTTCTCATATTTCAACAATACATAGTTATTCTTTTTTTGAGACCTATTTATCTTTCTTGGTAGGCAAGATAAATATATGAAGTGTGTGGTATGACAAAAATTGCTCAGCCATAAGTAGAACCTCTATATCACAATCTCTCCAAAGTTCAAGGAACATCAGAGAAAAGCGGGTGGAAAGATTGTAAAAGCCAGATGTCAGAACCTGTTAGAAGAGTTTTCCATACATGAGAGGCCTCCTGGATTCATAGCAGTGGTGGTTTCCTGTACGAGACTCTAGGCAAGGTCAAGCCATTAAAATGTTCTCAGAGGCTCATGAGAACCCACTCCTAGATGAGGAGCTACTGACAGTTCATGGCTGCTAGGGAAAGGAGAGTCACTTTTCTCTAGGGATGTTATCCTGGTATGGTAACCATGATCCCATGTATGGCTCTGTAGTGGGATTTAGATGTTAGTTGACAAATCTTAGAGACATGTTTCTGGAGTGTCAAGAGCCTAAATGGGGCATAGTCAGATTCCATTAAGATCCCAGAACACGACTTCCTTCCTGTTTTGTTCCTGCATTCTCAGAGAGCAGCCCAGCAGCCCAGCATAAGACAGTTTCATCTCCAAAAATTGTCTTAAGGTTCAATTTGTATTGTAGTGTACAGACACCCCTTAATAAATATTAATTTTTTTATATAATACCTTACTAATAAATTTTCCATGATATCTGACAACCATGTTGCCACACCTGTGTATATATTGGGAGCACAAATCTAACTCAATGGGGTATTTTTATAAAGAGAACACTAAAATTGAGGGTTGTAGATGAAAGATTTTCTCTGTTTTGCCTGGCCCCGCCAGCCATAGTCCCATAGTCATTTATAAAATAATCACTCAGAGGGTTAATATTAATTACAAACTCTTTGATCTATGGCTTAGGCTTCTTGCTAGCTAGCTCTTACATCTTAAATTAATTTATTATTACTAATCTATATATCACCATGTGTTTCATGGCTTTACCTGTGTTCCATTATGTCTTGTTCCCCGTGTAGAACACAGCATCTCTTCTGACCCTACCTTGATTTCTCTGTATCTCTCTTGGATTTCTCATCTGGCTGTATCTTGTCTTGCCATAGACCAAAATAACTTCTTTATTAACCAATGGTAGCAACACATATTCACAGTGTACAGAAAGATCATCCCACGGCACTTCTCCTTTTTTGTTTAATCAAAAAAGGAAGATTTTAACTTTACAACATAGTAAAATTACATATAACAAAACAGTTATCAAACAAGAATTACAATTATAATATCTAGTATAGTGAGATTATGTTATGTTGCTACTGTTTCCTGTCATTGTAATTATTTGTCCCTTCTATGAGGTTTTTTTTCATAATTTTTTTAAAATTTATTTAGCTTTATTTATGTGCATTGATATAAAGGTAGAACGGGAGCTACAGACAGTGTGAGCTGCCATGTGGGTGCTGGGAATTGAACTCAGGTCCTCTGGGAGAGCAGCCAGTGCTCCTAACCCCTGAGCCATCGGTCCAGCCTCATAAATTTTTTTAAATTAATATTTTTTTCTTTTTTTCTTTTTTCTTTTTTTCTTCTTTATTTTGTATTTAACAAAAAAACAGTTACATAAATTTAAAATGAGGAAAAATTAACAATAACTATAAAGAGGATAAGAATCATAAGCATGGCTTATCAACGGTGGTAATGCAAATAAGATTGCTACACATATATTTACTTTGTGTTCAGCTTTCCCTTTGAATTTTTTTTCCATCCCTGTATATCCTTATTCAAGGTCCCTTCCCCCTCCCACTACATCTTGTCATTTTTCTTCTCCGCAACTCCCCATCCCCTCCCTGGGCAGGGAGCGCAGAGTCCTATGGTCTCACTGACCCAATAATGCTTGGATCAGTTTCTATTCCTGGCCAAATCCAATAAAAGCTGATTGGCTAAAGGCAGACAGGAAGTGTGGGCAGGGATACCAGATTAAGAAAACTCGGAAACATCTCAGAGCAGACACAGACACCAGGTAGAGCTGCCAGACAGACACCACAGAGATGTGACAGAGGCATGAGGAGGAGACAGTAGCAGACACAGAGGAAATAAGCTGAACTGCTGCTCTGAGAAAAGGTACCGAGCCACATGGCTGAACATGGGTTAGTTAGCTAAAAATATGCCTGGGCCCCAGGTCAATCAGCATAAAATTAATACAAGCATGTGTGAGATTATATGAGGCTAAGCAGGGCTGAGAGTGGGATGAAACCTTTGGTCTAGGCCCAGATAGTCCAGGCCAGAATCTCATCTAACAATCTAGTCTGTTTGTATTTAGCAAAATAAAATAATACCCTATTATCTATTCTACTTTTGTGAGTCTAAAGTATCATACTTAATTTATTTTTTTATCATAACTAAGGAAAATTATAACTATCTAGTTAGTGTTCAACTCCATCAAAGACTCCAGGAGGATATAACAACTGAGTAAACAAGAAGTGTATTGTAAGAAACTTTTAAAATTCTAGAAATGACAGAGACATCTGGCCACCTGAACAGTTACCCAAAGTTCTTCTAAAATGTTGAGGTATCCATCTTCAGCCTACAGGCCTGGAGTCTCTGGCAGACTTTTTAGTGAAGCAGGAAATATGAAGAACTATCTTGTCTATTGGCAAAATTTTTCAGTTATTTTTCTCTGTGTCCTTCAGAAATGTCTGGCAGTTTCTTCTGTGAGTAAGGAACCTGAAGGAACATCTTGCCTTGTCTTGGCAATGTTCAGTGAACATTTTCCTATAGATCCTGTATGTCCAGTTTATATATCATATGGTCAAGCAGTTCAGGCAAGAACAGATTTTGTCCAAATGGTTAACCTTTTCCATATTATAAGAAAACACTATAATGAATTTCTTTAATGCCCATCACCCCTTTTGAAGTAATTGGAATTATCAGGAGCAGACATGTCTCATTGTTGAGAAAAGTCTAAGTTCTTAAAATATTTTAAATGCTATATTGTGTATATCTTTGAAGTGTTTGAAGATTACATAATTGTAATATATCTTTGTATACCCAGAAAACTTAACTAATATAATCATAAGTTCAGTCATTATAGATGAACATTAATATATTTATTAATTATATATTACAATTTAAAATGAGTTATATAAGCATAATACTTTAACAAGAGTTGAAATATACATACAGTCTAACAAAACTGACCTTCAATTTGTATCAATAAACGAAAATCCGTACCAATGTAAAGTAGATTAAATAATCTACCTTTTCATCATTTCTGTTATATCTTCCTTTTTTCTTTATGAAGGGATTGACTATAATTATTAACCATCTATAATCAACCCACTTTAAAAAGCAAAAAAATAATAAGCAATATTTTAGGAACTAAAGTGTAGCTTTTCATAATATTTTGATTGGGGGCACTAGCAATCTTATGGGGATCCTGAGAAATTTAGGATTATGGTCAAGTTTTGACAGTAGTAATCTGTGAGTTTACATCATTCCAGCCAGTTGCTTTGAAGCTGTTCTGGATATTGGATCATCTGAGTCATTGATCCTATTGAAGATCTCTCAGGGGGGCGGGCCTTTCTTGCTGGAACCATATTAAGCTATAAGAAATCCATAGCTTCTCATCTTCTGTGGAAACAAAAGCAAAACCTCTTTTCTAAAGTAACATATCCTTAGACCCAAATTTTGAAGTCAAGATACCTTTAAAATATATATGTGTTGGTTTAACTAAGCAGCTCCTATAATCAAGTATCTCTTTGTAGTTAAAAATTCCAAAAACAACACAATAATATACAGTATTCAGATTCTCTATATATTATTCATTTTTATATGGCTTATTTTATTTTTTATTACTCTATTTTAAAAATAAATTTTCTACACTTTTTCTTTTCTCTTCCAAGCCTACATATATTTTTAAACATTTAGAGATTTTTTTCTTCAATCTGAATCTGTTCTTATTGTGTATCTGTAATTCTTAGTATGGCTTTGACTATAGGCTCTGCCCTGCTTGGCTTTTCAACATGGTGCTGTTACCAATAAGTTACACTTACATCCCCAATTTTGGGAAGCAATATTAAGTAGTGTGAAACTGTGTTTTCAATCCCATGGCTGTTTCCCTAAGCCTGATGGCAGTAGCTGAGAGAAGCTTCTTTCTATTGTGACCTGTGAGAGACTGAGGGAGTCCACTATGTTGCCACTGATGCCCACTGCAGCCAGGGGACGAATCTCTGTACTGTGGCCTGTAATGAAAGGCATGAACAAGGAAGCTGGTTTAGCTCCATTTTTAGGATCTTTTAAAAAGCTCTCTCAGGTTTTAGGTGAAAATTTTTGCCACCACATTTGGGGGCCAATTGTAGTCGTAGGTTTTCCTGTGTCCTGCAGCCATTCAATCTCAAACATACAGAGGCTTATATTAGTTACAAACTGTTTGGTATATGGCTCCAGCCTATTACTAACTAGCTCATCTTAAATTAACCCATTTCTATTAAAATATGCATTGCCACATGTCTCATGGCTTTACCTGTGTTCCATTTCAACTTGTTTCCTTGACAGTTTGCAGCATCTGCCCTGACTCTGCCTTTCTTCTCCCTGTTTCTCTCTTAGATTTCCTGCCTGGTTGTATCCTGCCTTGCCCTAGGCCAAAACAGCTTCTTTATAACCAATGATAGTGACACATATTCACAGCATATAGGAGACCATCTAATAGTAGAGGGTGATGGTGGAAGATGTATTCAGTAATAGTTAGGAATAAATACTATCAAAATACTAAGTTTTATATAAAAATGAAAAATTTTCAAGGAATTAATAAAATTATAAAATTATTATTCCTGTGTTTGTATTATTCTTGAAATCCCTAATTTTTATGACTCTTGAAGAGATGAAGTATTTATTTTACATTGACTATTTTAATAGAGAGGAGGTTCCAAGGGCTCCATATGCTTTATTATATCATAATAATAACTACCCTAGAGTTATAGGAATTGTAATGTGGATGCTCCTAGGTTCTGAGTGTGCCCATGCTGGTTATACACTAAAGAAATGGGAACTAACCACAAAGTACATTTGTAGTCTCCCTGGACACAGTGAAATAATCTCATACCCAAGTCATCACTGTTTCTCTATAAGCTCAAGCATTAAGTGTGGATCAGCACAGTTGAGTTCTCAGCCTTTATTTAGAACTAATATCTAAAGTTCTATATATCTTCCTCCAGCAGTCCTAATAAAAGGCTACAAGTCTTTATATCTAAGGTTGTGGAGATACTTACACTGTGGTTGTGTTCCAAGAAGCCATAGGAACTGACAATAGGCTCTATCTGTCCACAAGTGTTCACCATGCTCGTTTCTTGCCTGCTCTAAGCATCTGCATCTATACAGTTATTTCTTCAGTAGGCTTGCAACTAATTTTATCCATATGGATGCTATAGTCAATAATTAGGTAGTACTAAAGGTTCCATAAAGTCAAAACATCCTGGTTTCCATTTCATTTGTATGTTTTAATGTTAACTAATCTTCTATCTCATGACTTACTATCACTCTGTCATTCCTGGATCCCATTATTTTCATTAATTTACAAAGTCATTAAAATGTCAATGATATTTTACATTATTAAGATTTTTAATATAATGTTGACAGTATTATAACATTAAAAATATCCTATTATTTACTGCTATGTTTTAATTATTTTTACATGATGGGCATATAGGTTCAGTCCTTCAATCCAAGCACTTCAGAAATAGAGGCAGCTGATCTCTGTGAATTTGAGGCCTGCCTTATCTACACATCAAGTTCCAGGCTAGCAAGAGCTGCAATAGTGTGTCCCAGACTCAAAAAATAAGCAGTTTAGTTTTGTTGACTTTTTGTATTATGATTTCTGCCATATTGATTTTTATCCTTATATTTGTTGAATTTTTCTTCTACTTTGTAAATTATTCTAGCTTAGTTTGTTTATTGTTTTATAACTTCTTATGCTGTAAGTTTAGACTACTCCTTTTGTAGCTTTCTTCATTTCTATGTAAATCTTTTAACATGGAACTTTTCCTGATAATTGCTAGTTTGGTATTTTGCTCTGTCTCCATTCATAGACACAATCACAGGAAAATCTGATCTAGGTGACCCTCTGTTCAAATTCTCTTCTAAGGTGTCTTTGGGTTGTATGAAGTTGGCAAATCTGTCGTAGTGACCTGACATTGTCAGGGAGTACAGGCATGAGCATGAGACAAAGGTAGATTGTGTTTTCCCGTTATGACTACAAAGATTTCTTTCATTTTGCTCTTCAGATATGGTCAGGACTTTACTCATCTCATGGTAAAAATATTATCCTTTCTGTCTTCCTTGGGAAGGGTTTTAAAAATTATATTAGAACTATCTTTATCCCAACTATTTCAACATTTATATCTAAAGTCACTAAGTTGTGGTATTTGGAGTAGGTGGACAGTGCTAAGGGGACTTTTGGACAAACACTTAGTTTCTACCTGGCTTCTCTCTCTTGTTAGTTTTGTATTTCATATTTATATTTGAAATAGCATAAATTTTGTTAACATTTTCTTTTTTATTTAAAGTTCTTTTTCATACCCTTCACTGCTCCTCCTTCCTCCCCTCCTTCCCATTCTTTCTCAGCCTCCCCCCACTCCACAGCATCCCCCATCCATTACCAAGGAATCCCAAGGTGAGTCAGTTTGGTTTGGCATGTTCACTTGAGGTATGTCTGAGTCCCTCCCCCAGTATCAAGGCTTGCCAACACCATTCAACTGTCAACTACATTCGGGGTTTAGTTTCTTTCCATGAAAGTTCCTCAGCAGTTATTTCAGAGTCAGTGAGCTCCCAATAACTTGGGTCAGCAGTCTCTGTGAGTCTCCTCCTCATGATCCTGATCCCTTTGCTCATATATTCTTTCCTCTCCTAGCTGGACCAGGAGCTCGACCTGGTGCTTAGCTATGGATCTCTGCTTCTGCCTTCATCAGTTGCTGGATGAAGGTTCTATAGTGACAATTAGGGTGGTCATTAATTTGATTATAGGGAAAGTCCTGTTTAGGTACCCTCTCCACTATTTCTTGGAATCCTACAAAGGAAAATCTTGTGGGCTCTTTGATGTTTCCCTAGTACAGGATTTCTCCCTAATTCCACAATAGCTCTATCAAGATATGATATCTATTTCCTTGTTCTCCCTCTCTGTTGCTCCTCCCACTCAACCATCTCATTGCCTCATAATCTCTTCCCACCTTACCTAGCTCTCTTCCCTATATAATTCCAATTTTCAGAGGATCTTCCTTATTTCCCTTTCCCAGAGAGATCCATGAATGTGGTGAGTCTCTTAAGTTCCTCCTGTTACGAAGCTTCTCAGTATTTGTGGATTATAGTCTGGTTATCCTTTACTTTAGGTCAAAAATTTATATATGAGTGAGTACATACCATGTTTATCTTTCTGGGTCTGTTACCTCACTCAGGATGATACTCTCCAGATCCATCCATTTGCCTGCAAATTTCAGGATAGTATTATTATTATTTTTACTACTGAGTAGTATTCCATTGTTTAAATGTACCACAATTTTTTAATCTATTCTTCAGTTGAGAGGCATCTAGGTTGTCTTCAGGTTCTGGATATTATGAATGGTTCTGCTATGAACATAGTTGAGCTGATGCCCTTGGAGTAGAAATGTGCATCCTTTGGGTATATGCTCAATAGTAGTATTGCTGGATGATTGGGTAGGTTGATTCCCAGTTTTCTGAGGAACTGACATACTGATTTCCAAACTGATTTTACAAGTTCACAATTCCACCAGCAATGAAGGAGTGTTCCCCTTTTTCATGTCCTCTCCAGCATAGTCTGTCATCTGTGTTTTTGATCTTAACCATTCTGACAGGTGTAAGATGGTATCTCAGAGTTGTTTTGATTTGCATTTCTCTGATGGCTAAGGATTTTGAGCAATTCTTTAAGTGTCTTTCTGCCATTTGAATTTTTTCTGTTGAGAATTCTCTATTTAGCTCTGATCCTCATTTTTTTTTTAAATTGGATTATTTGGGTTTTTGGCCTCTAGTTTCTTGAATTCTTTATATATTTTAGAAATAAGTCCCAGTCAGATGTAGGGTTGGTGAGAATTTTTTCCCATTTTGTAGGCTGCTATTTGTGTTATTGACTATGTCCTTTGTTTTAGAAAAGCTTCTCAGTTTTAGGAGGTCCCATTTATTAATTGTTGTTCATAGTGTCTATGTTACTGGTGTTATATTTAGAAAGTGGTCTCCAGTACCAATGCATTCAAGGGTATTTCCCACTTTCCTTTCTATTAAGTTCAGTTGGGTGGGGGAAGCTCATCAGCAGGGCCATGTGCTAAGAGCTCATCACTCCCCAGCCCTTGGGAAGGTCTGAGACTAGGGCCTCCTGCAGCCCTAACAGGGCTCTCCTTGAGTGGGAAGGTGAGTTCCAGAGAGCAAGGCTCCATATGTGGGCATACTGGGCAGGAGAGGCCCCGAATGGGCGGATACCTCCCTCGCCAGAGCTTGGAACAGACTCTATTAAGTTCAGTGTAACTGGGTTCATGCTGAGGTCTTTGATCCACTTGGAATTGAGTTTTGTATAGGGTGATAGATATGGATATATTTTCATTTGTGTACATACCACCATCCAGTTATGCCAGCACCATTTGTTGAAGATAGTATCTTTTTTACATAGTATATTTTTGGCCTCTTTGTCAAAAAGAAGGTGTTCATATATTTGTGGATTAATATCAGTGTTTTCAATTTGATTCCATTGATCCACAAGTCTATTTTTATACCAGTACCAAGCTGTTTTTATTACTGTAGCATATGGATATAGAGAAAGTGGACATACTTGTTTTGTTCCTGATTTTACTGGGTTTGCTTTGTGTTTCCCTCCATTTAGTTTGATGTTGGCTGTTGGCTCACTGTAAATTGCCTTTATTATGTTTACATATTTTCCTTGTATTCCTAATCTCTCTAGAACTTTTATCATGAAGGAATTTTGGATTTTGTCAAAGAGTTTTTCAAAATCTTATGTGATGATCATGTGTTTTTTGTTTTTGTTTTTTCCTTTCAGGCAGTTTACATCATGGGTGACATTGAAAGTTTTTGGTATGTTGAACAATCCCTGCCTCTCTGGGATGAAGTCTACTTGATCATGGTGGATGATTTTTTGATATGCTCTTGAATTTGGCTTGCCAGTATTTTCTTGAGTATTTTGCATCAATATTCATGAGGAAGATTGGTCTGTAATTCTTTCTTTGTTGCATCTTTCTGTCATTTAAGTATCAGGGTGACTGTTGCCTCATAAAAAGAGTTTAGCAATATTCCTTCAGATTCTATTGTGTGGAACAATTTAAGAATTCTGCACTGAAGCCATTTGACCTGGTTTGTTGTTGTTTTTGTTTTTTTGCTTGGGAGACTTTTAATAGCTGCTTTTAATTCCTTAGTGGTTATAGGTCTATTTAGATAATTTATCTGCTCTTGATTTAGTTTTAGTAAATTTGTACCTGTCCAGAAAGCTGTTCATTTCTTTTAGGTTTTTCAATTTTGTGGAGTATATATTTTTGAAGTATGACATAATGGTTTTCTGTATTTCATCAGGGTTTCTTGTAATGACCCATTTTCATTTCTGATTTTGTTAATTTGGATATTCTCTCTCTGACTTTTAGTTAGCTTGGATAAGTGTTTGTCTATCTTGCTAACTTTCTCAAAGAACCAACTTTCTGTTTCATTGATTCTTTGTATTGTTCTCTTTTTTCAATTATATTAATCTCAGCCATGAGCTTATTTTTTGCTATCTACTTCTTCTGAGTGAGTTTGCTTCTATTTCTTCTAAAGCTTTTAGCTGTACTGCTAAGTCTCTTGTGTGAAAATTCTTCAATTTTTTTTTGTATGTGTAGGCACCTAGTTCTATAAACTTTCCTCTTAACTGCTTTCATTGTGTCCCATAAGTTTGGATATGTTTTGGATTCATTTTCATTAAATTCTAGAAAATCTTTTTTTTTTTTTTTTTAACTTCTTCCTTTACATCAGTTGAGAGATGTTCAGTTTCCATGAGTTTGTAGGCTTTCTGTGATTTGTGTTGTGGTTGAACTCTAACTTTAGTCCATGGTGATCTGATAAGATACAAAGGGTTATTCTCATTTTTTTTATCTATTCATATTTACTTTATCACCAAGTATGTGATCAAGTTTAGAGAAGATTTCATGGGTTGCTGAGAAGAAGGTACATTCTTTTGGGTGGAATGTTCTGTATATTATCTGTTAAGTTTATTTGAGTCATATGTGTTATTTACCTTATTTCTCTGTTCAGTTTCTGTCCAGAAGACCTATCCATTGGTGAGAGTGGGGTATTGAAATCTCCCACTATTAGTGTGTGAGATTTGCTGTAAGGTTTAAGCTTTAGTAATGTTTCTTTTACATATGTGGGTGCCCTTGTATTGGAGGCATAAATGTTCAGGATTGAGATTTCTTCTTGATGGATTTTTCCTGAGGTGAGTAAGCAATCCTTCCTGATCTCTTTTGATTGAATTTAGTTTGAAGTCTATTTTGTTAGATATTAGGATCATACACAAGCTTGTTTCTTGAGTCCATTTGATTGAAAAATCTTTCCCAACCCTTTACTCTGGGGCAGTGTCTGTCTTTGAAGTTGACGTGTTTCTTGTATGCATCAGAAGGATGAATCCTTTTTTTTTTATATATCCATTGTGTTAGCCTGTGTTTTTTAATAGTTGAATTGAGTCCATTGATATTAAAGGATATTAATGACCAGTGATTGTTAATTTATTTTATTTTTGGTGGTAGTGCGTGTGTTTTCCTTCTTTGGGGTTTGCTTTTGTGAGATTATTTATTGTTTATGGTTTCATGGGTGTTTCTAGGTTCATTAGGTTGAAGTTTTTCTTCTAGCACTTTCTGTAGGGCTGGATTTGTCAATAGGCATTGCTTAAATCTGGTTTTATCGTGGAATATCTTGTTTACTCTATCTGTAGTGATTGAGAGTTTTGCTGGATATAGTAGTTTGGGCTGTCATCCATGGTTTCTCATTGTCTTTATAACATCTGTCCAGGACTGTCTAGCTTTCCTAGTCTCCATTGAAAAGTCAGGTGTCATTCTGATGGGTCTGTCTTTATAAGTTACTTGGCCTTTTTCTTTTGAAGCTTTTAAAACTTGATTCTAAATGTTTAGTGTTTTGATCATTATGTGGTGAGCAGATTGTTTTGGGGGGTCTAGTCTACTTGGTGTTCTGTAAGCTTCTTGTATCTTCTTAGGCATTTCTTATTTAGGTTGGAAAAGTTTTCTTCTATGATTTTGTTGAATATATTTTCTGTGCCTTTGAGCAGTATTCTTCTATTTTTATTATTCTTAGATGTGATCTTTTCATGGTTTCCCATATTTTCTGGATATTTTTTGGTTTTAGTGTTTTCTTTGACTGACATATCTATTCTCAGGATTGAATCTTCCAGTCCAGAGATTATTCCATCTCTTGCATCCTGTTGATTATGCTTGCATCTTTAGTTCCAGTTTGTTTCTTTAGATTTTCTATTTCCAGAACTCCCTTGGTTTGTGTCTTCTTTATTGCTTCTATTTTATTTTTTAAGTTTTGCACTGTTTCCACCACCTGTTTGTTCCTGTTTTCTTGGTTCTCTAGGCTTTCTTTAAGAATTTTATTGTTTTCTTCCAATTTTTGTTTGTCTTTCTCTATTTCCTTAAGGGAGTTTTAAATTCTTTCTTTAATTTTCTCTTTAAAGGTTTCTTTCATCTTTATAAAGATATTTTTGGTCGCTTCCCTCTGCTTTTTCTGTATTGGAATGTTCAGGTCTTACTGTTGTAGAACCAATAGATTCTATTGGCATCATATTGTTCTTCATGTTGTTGAATGGATTTTTGCACTGATGTCTACCCATCTCTTCCACTGATCACTGCAAATGTTGCCTGTGTTTCAGCTAGCTGTTTTTTGTTCTACTAGGTGCTTTTGGTGCAATTGGAGTTCTTGGAATTACTTGGAGACAGTGGAATCTCCTATTCTGGGGTTCTCCAGAGGCCGTCTTTCAGGCAGCAATTGAGGCTGGGTAATGAGTGATTTGGGGAAATGGATTAAGGTTTATGGGGGGAAAAGTCTTATTGGGGGTGTGGGAGGTATGGATAGTGAGGCTTGCAGGCAGAGGTTCTGCTTGCTTGCCTGCAGTTGGAACTGAGATGGATCAAATTTCATTAACATTTTCTAAGTGCTTAACATATTCCTATGCAAATGTTCTGTGCATATTTAGATTTCATAGCACTTAGGATTTTTCTTTACTAATTTCCTAATTCTGTAGTTTACCACTTATTTTTGATTAGGTTAGCTAATGTTATATATTAATTATTATGGCCTTTTGTCCAAGGAATCTGTTCATAACATTTAACTATATTATTTAATTTTAAAAATTAATTTAATTATAGTATTTGTGCATTACTAATCTATTATCTTTTAAGCTTTTATGCTAGAGATTTGTTTTTTTTTCTATCTTTTAGATTCCTATGTTACATGCTCAGGTATTCAGTAGAACTCTGTAATTTTGAATGTGGCCTGGTTCTAAGTTATAATGTCATTACTTTTTAAAACAAAATTTAAATATTTAACGGTTACAATGTATCTACTATTTCTGATTCAATAGTTAATTAAGAGAGAACTCTCCGCTATTTCTAAAGGCATGGCTTTTCTACATTTCTATATTTGTTACTTCTTCACTTTATTATGCTGCAGCTTAGAATGAGGTTTGTATTATAACAGCTTCTTGAGATTTATGTTTAAAATATGGTAATTTTGTAAATGCACTCATAGCAACCTAGAAAGACACAATTTTCATGATATTGTTCCCATGTTTTGCTTCCTTATTTTCATATGCTTTTTCTGTCAGAGAGCTAAAAAGGTACATTAAAGCCTTTTGTTATTTTATACTTTTTGTCAGATCCTCTTTGTATTTCCTGTGATTTTCCTTTACAAATGTTGACATTTTGCTATTCGATTACTAATGGTGTGTGATTGTGTTAGCTCCCAAGTTTGTAGTTATCAAGTATCTACCCTCCATGCGGTGCTTTTGACTGAGAATTTAGTTTTGTCTACTAGCAACATCACACTCACTAACTTTCTCACTCCAATAACTGTTCCAGGTTAGAATTACTGTTTGGGGGGAATAGAAGTGGCATGGCTGCTTAGCTCCCCTGGGTCCTGCCTGCATTCTTTGTCCTTGTAGTGGTAGCTTCTCCTCAGTCCAATGAAGCCCAATGTTTCCATCTATCCCAAGTGGGAGTCCTTAAGATCTCCTTCCTTCCTCCTCCTCCTCCTTCTTGTTATGTTTTATAAGCATTAAAAAGAAACTCTTGAGTAAGATAGAAATCCAAAGCCCCCCTTTTCCCTGAATAAATAGACCTCTTATAATAATGCATAAAAATCAGAAGAAACAATGTATTCAGAAGGAATATGTGAATATGTAGGCAAAACTGTATAAAAGAAAATTACTTGAGTATGGATTGCTAGTAACATGCCTTAAACATTTTGTTAGCATCTGTTTATTATACATAATAATAGGTTTCATTATGGTGCCTTCATACATACAGAAAATGTATTTTTATTACATGTCCCTCAATTACCTTTTCTTGTTCCCTGATACTGTTCCTCTTTCTACCCTCTCCTCCTACTCATGCCTTCATTGGGTTGTTTATTTTGATGCCCCAATTAGTGTCATCAGAATTGTACACAGGGTCCTGACTACAGGATTATTTAGCATGGCATGGGCTCCTCACCAGCAGCTACAGCACCACGAAAGAAAATATCTTCCTCTCCTATTGACCATTATGTACCTCAAGATGCCCGGGAGGAGTCTGGCTCACTATCTGCAGACAGGTCTTCATGAGCAGGAAAGGTTCTTTCTTCTCTACCCTTGTTCTCATCAGAGTCATGTTGAGAGATCCAGTCTTGCACAAGTCTTATATGGATAATCTCCACAGCTGTGATCAAGCTTGCAACACTGATGTGATGTTTGAAAAGCAGCATTCTTTCTTGTTCTTCTCCTTCAACTGAATCTTATATTCTTTCTTCCCTGTCTTCACTGATGTTCTGTAACCTTGGAGAAAGTGATATAGAGTTCATTTTGGTCAGTTCTTTGACCATTTATAAGCCTCTGCAATTGATACCAACCACTGTAAAAAGAATATTCTCTGACTAAAGCTGATAGTAGCACTAATCGATGAGTATCAACATAATTACTTAAGCAACAACATCATAGGCATACCCTGTCCATTTAGCAAAATGACAGCTCCCTCACTAGAATGTGTGATTTCCCTGCTTTGGATGCTTGTTTCTTTCCCCAGTGGAAAAGGCCTCATATCTGATCAGAGAACAGAACTCCTACTATTGACCTACCACTAGTGCATCAGTAGGCACATCTTTCCCTGCCAGTCCATAGAGTAATACTCAGGGTCTACAGCTTTGTAACCTTTGAAATAAAAATGGAAGCTAAAATACTGTGGGGGAAGGGTTACATGAAGAGCTGGGGTAGGAATATGGCAGAAGGAGATAGATTAGGGAGAATAATGAAAACTAAGGCTGTATGAAAAATCCAGAAAGAAACCTGATAATAAAAATTAAAATAAAATAATGAAAAAATGTACATGAGGAGAAATGGATAGATAAAGTAGCTTTCAGAGATAAGAGATTCTTGAGTTCTGCCTTAGAAAACCCTGACAAATACAGTTCACTGAGCTCAGGATTCCTGGAGGAGTTGTATCTAAGGCTCAGATAGTATTTTCAAAGCAGTTTTTCTTCCATTTCTATTTGGTTGTCATCTCAGGTTGCATATGATAACATGACAGTGGTAATAAACTCCACTACCCTCCCTTCCATGTTAAATGCAGAAATTTAAATCAAATACTATTTCTCTTTCTGGGAGCTTTAGCATGTTTCTGTATCTTATTGGTGTGGATGTATGTTAAATATTTAATAAATCCTAGGCTATCAGAGAGATCACAAAGTCAAATCCTAGGCAGACAGCTCAGGAAATCCTTGATCCTTGAATATAAGGATAAACAGCTGAGTCAGTCACATACACCTTTAATCCCAGCAGGGAGTGGTGACCAACACTCTTTATCCCATAACTCCAGAGATAGAACTTCTTCTGCTCTGTGAGTTCAAGGCTACACACCTTTCATCCTAACCTGGATGGGATGGGGTATATAAGGGCTTAGAAACCAGGCTGTTGGTTTTGCATGCGTGAGAAGAGACACACACATTACCAAGGCCACATGAGGGTTTATTTAAGAGACTTCCCAGGGGATTACAGAAGCAGAGAAGCATGACAGGAGGAGAGAGAGACCATAGCATGGCGTCTCTTTTTAAGAGAAGGGGTGTGCACAGGTTTATGCGCCATGCCCAGGGGCGTGTCTCCATATGAGGTGTATCCACCCACAGGATCCATGTTGGCTCAACTACGTGGATTGCCAGGAATCCTTACATAGGCAAAGCAGAAGCGACTGACAGGAGCGACAGGCAGAAGAGACCAGGAGGAGGTTGAGAAAGTTCCAAGACAGTTTGGTGAGAATTGACTATGGTGCTTCCTCTCTGATATTTCAGCCTTCCCTCAATATTTGCCTCAGTCTTCTTTTCTTACCACCCCAAATCTTGGCTCTGGTTCTTTCATGTGACCATCTCTACCAGTCACTATAGCCAGGAAAATGATATAAGAAGAATATATTCAAGTTATATGTTCACTTTTACATATGGGCATTGACTCATCTCAGTATATGGACCACAGGGCCGGGATGGTTTCTGAAGGACGAAGGGGGACATCACGGGGGAGGGGATGGGAACAGACATCACCAGCACAATAGCAAGTAGATAGTGGAAGACAAAAAGCTTCTGTAACATGTCTAGTCTGCCCAAGCAGCATTGAACTTCTAGATATAAAGCTAGACAGAAAGAAATGTGATACCAGGATACTGTCATTTTTGGAACACATTTTTTTTGGGTTGTGGTGGTGATATATTGGTCACAGAAAAATCAGAGACTTGTTATAATTGAAGTGATACCTCAATTTTTATAGTTTTTAATTATTATTTAGTGATATCTTTCCAGGGAAACCAACAGAAGAGAAATGGTGTCTCACTCAGTCTGGCTACTGCTGGCAATTTCGAGGGATATTGTTTTGAAAACCTATTTATTATATGTGTTGAGAAACTACAAATTGATTTCAACATTTTTTTCCCCCAGAGGAGTGTGAAGTGTTCTGAAAGCTGCCAGCGAAATGTCACGTCAGCCAATAGACAGAGCAGAGGCATTATTGTTTCATGGTGACTTAAAGTCTATCTGAATCTGATTGGCTGACCTGAGCCAAGAGAGGGTAACAGGATGAAATGCTGAGTGAGCCTCTTGCTAATAGTTCTGCAGGAGAGTTGCCACCTCCATCATTGTAATTCTAAGGGGAACACCCATGGCTTCAAAGACATCAGCATGCTTCTGCCAGCTTAGCAAAACATAGAGTAGGAAAAGAGACCTCAGCACAAATTTCTTTGGACATCTTTTATTAACAGGCTTGGACCACCTAAGTGATTCTTCAAGAGATTTTCAAATTTCCATGATGGCAAATAAAATTTTTAATCATAAAATATTCATCATGATTTTTGTCTATATGTTCAGGCAAATATATAACAGCGATGTTGTGCCAGGGCAGCAATCTGGTAGGATGCAGGAAGCCCAGGTACATAGGCTATGTAGCAAAGCAGTAGAGGAATGAACAGGGGCAAGATGAAGCCGTTCAATATTGGAGTTTCCAGGGAAACAGGGTCTCACTGCCAGCTCGATCAAGTATTTAGGCAGTCATTGAACACAGAGCTGTGGTAAACACTTGCTGAACTGGACTCAAGCTTTTGGGGCAGTGTTTTTCTTGGGATCTTGTTAAGTGAAAATCACTGGGTTAGATTATTTGTCCTACTTGCTATTTTTGCAAATTAAATTTCACATAATGCAATACTTTCTTGGAAGGTTTGTATGCTGAAAAATCAATGGTCATTTCCATGATGCCAAGGTCTTCTAAAGAACTAGCTTGCACATTGATGGTCAACATCAAAAGATGTTGGCTTCTTAGCTGACTCAGAGCTGTGCTCCCCGCTCCATTTAATTTCTCTTTCCCTCTTTTTCATGTCCCATGTTCTTGGATGTAAAGGTCAAAAAAATCCTCTTATTTTGACATTGTGTCTCTCAGAAAAGCCCTGAGTGGTAGGCTAAAAGGGAAAACAGTTTTGTGTGTTTGAAATCTCTACCTTTCTATTTTGGGTTCATTCTCTTGAGATTACTTTTCTTCTACTTTGGAAGTGCTAGAAAAGAAGTCTCCCCTAAAGCCTTACTTCACCCACACCTGGTTCAGCCTAGCTACTTGGGGTCTAGCGTGGAACTGGGGCTTCCATAAAGGAGAGGGAGGAGACGAGAAAAGGGACTGACTGCAGATGTTGCTAATTTTTGGCATTCTTGCTATAGAATGATCCAGGCCCTTTCCATTATCTTGACTACTGCAGAGGAATACAGACTGGACAGTTTGACGTCGCTACTTACATCCTTTCTCCTAAACCTTTGGTACCCACAAGTAGAGCATAGAGGGCAGATGGGTGGGGCAAGACAAAGCAAAGGATGTGATTGCAATAGGTGCTTAAGGATGGGGGATGAGAGGACAATGGAGGCCTCTGTTGAGGGATGTGGTGGCAGCATAGTGCCAGCATGAGCCTGGTAGCTGCTGTGGTCAGCAGATCAGTCAGTCTTGCTGGGCATTTCACTGGCAAGGCCACCCAGAGGTTCCACTTTGGTTATTGCTTTTGAGGTGGGCATGCTGTTGGCTTTTCTTGTCTCAGGGGATTGGGGGCCAGTGACAGGGCAGGTACAAGCCCCAGCCTCCTTCCTCAACACAACTGGAGAAAGCTGAAAACACAAAGACTAGTGAAGATTGACTCAGAGTCCTGAGATAAATCATGATCAAAACTTTCACATCCAGTCACAAGTGCAAAGGAGATATGGAAGTCAAGGGAAATGAGTGTAGGAAGGAAAAGTGGCCCTTTATTTGCTGGCCCGTTTTACAAAAGACCCCAAAAAGTGCCTGGGTTTGAGATAAGGAGAATGCTACATGATGAAGAAGATCATTTCCAGAAAGTAAGTCCTTTCTACCTCCCAGTCTATCTTCAGTACTTTGGAGATAGGATGCTGACAATGCACTTGGCTTCTTAAGTCAAGGAAAGGAAAAGCAACCGTGTGAAAGCAAATAGTGACTCATTTGTCCAGAAATTGAGCGTGAGAGCTTCCTTTTTCCAAACAATGAGAAGCTCCGGATTGTATGTGAGTCTGGCCAGTTTCTGTTATGGGGGCATTATCTGGAAGGAGTTTGTGGAGCTCTGTCAGTCTCACTCACCTTTGTTTCCTCTATGTAGTGAGTGATCATAGACAGATGTTGGAGAGAATGAAGCCAATGGTGTCTTTTCTGGGGTAGATCACTTTCTCCCCAATAAGAAATGGTCCTAAGGAGGGAGTTGGTAAGCAGCACCCTCCATGGACTGTGCTTCAGTTCCTGTCTCCAGGTTCCTGCCTTGTAGTCCTGCCTTAGCTTCCTTCAATGACGAAAGCAACCTGACAAATAAACCCTTTCTTGCCCAAGTTGCTTTTGGTCATGGTGTCTTATGACATCAGTAGAGAGCAAATTGATATATCAGAGCATGGAACAAGGGGCCCATGTTGAGGATGTGGGAGAGGGCATACAAGCCTACAGGCCGACTGCAGCCACGCTGACCCAGCGCCACAGCACTGACTGGAATTGCCCTGTGAGGCATAACCAGTTATCCTGGTTTGAAACTGCCTTATAGAACTAGAAACTCATGTTAAATACTGATATAGTATTGTTCACAATGTACTTAATGCCGGTTGAAAGCAAGATATTATTTGAGGATGTGGTATTTAACAGATTACTTAATCTGTTGTGCAGGAAAATGAAATATTTAAACACACATCATCTCTACCCTTTCTCTACCCTCTCTTCCCTCACACCTCTTCTTTGGTTTACCTGTGAACTTTCATCCTCCACAGAAAACAATCATTGCTGAGTATGGCCGTAGCCTTGTAAAGTAAATATTGCCATATGGATGGACAGAGAAGGTAGAGAGGTGATCACACACACACACACACACACACACCCCTTTACCATTCTTTGTCTTACATTTTGACAGACACAGGCTTTTGGTTGCTTCTGACTTGTTGAGACACAAGAGATTGCTGCTAGCAGCACGCAGATAGAGTACCTCTCTCTGTGCAAAGCTAACCCAGAAAACAGCTTGTCCTTCTTGTTCTCTTTCTTTCTTTTCTTTTTTATTTATTATTTTTCCCATATATTTTACATCCTGACAGCAGCTTCCCCTCCCTTCTCTCCTCCTCTGTCCCCCTCTGCCCTCCCGCATCCTTCACCAGTGTGTGTCCTGTGGTCAGACTGTAGACCTTGACAGTGAGTAGCCATGGCTTGTTCTCCAGCAGGGCTCCCATGTGTCTCCTCCAATGGTCTGTCCTTAGGTGAAATTTCATTTCAAATTGAAAATTATTTTTCAGGCATAAGGGCCTACATCTACCTGATTGCATGCTTCATCATGGAGCTCATTGTTATCCTGGGTGTGAGGACCTCTCGCTTATTTTAATATCCCCCAATATTTTAATATCCCCCAATATTTCCTCATCTCACAGAAGCTCATTCTAATATGTTTTATGTGCACCCCTTCACACCACCTTCCATGTGTTTATTCAGATAAGTCTGTCCTAAAAATATAGACTGTGGTGTGTGTTTTTATTTACACAAATGTTTTTGTGCTACAGACCGCATATTGTTATTTTTCCTACTCAGTCTGTTTTATAGATTTATCCATGTTGCTGTACAAAAAAAAAATATCTAATCCATTTTCACTCCACCTCCAGGATATCATTCCATTATGGGTAAATGCCACAATTATTTTTTCTGGTCAGAAGGAATGCCAGCTTGTTTTCTTTTCTGGTTATCGCAAGCCACACAGCAGTGAATGCTCTCGCTGCTTCCTCGGTGTCCTTCGGTTCCTGTCAAAGCTTCTTCCAGATAAATGTCTGTGTAGGAGGCTCCTTCCTACCACTCCCAACTGCCAGAGTGACTCCAGATGTGACAGTGCTGTTTGCTCTCCCTGGAGGCTGAACTAGATTGCAATTGCTTAATTTGAGCCAATAAATGGGTGTTTTGTGCTGGTATCAACTCTTTTGTGTTCCATTGAAAGACAAGCGACCAGTATCTGAGCCGTTGAGACCCCTGGATAAATCACTGTGTCTTGTTGAGTTCTCTGATAATAAGAAAGCTGAGCATTTCTTCACATTTGTGGATTTCTTTTACTCAAATCCATTTGTCTTTTTTCTCCTCTACCATTTGCTTGGTGATATCGTAGAGAAAATAAAGAACTCTACTTGGAAATCACAATGTATTTTGCTTTATTATTAGCATATGGGTTATTTATAGTTTGATAAAAACAGAATAATGTTTTATTATTTGAAAAATCTATCATTATAATTTGCCTTAGTAACAGACCAACATAAAGGAATCGATCCATCTTAATAGGGAAGAAGAAACATTTGGCAAAATTCAAAAGTAGTTTTTGATGAAACTCTCAGAAAACCAGGGGCAAATTAGCATTTCCTCAACCTGATAGAATACTTATTAAAAATCAGCAAACATCAGCAAAAAACAAGTCAGTTATGGTGGCTTCTGTTGGCAGTCCTGGCACTCTGGACATCGTGTTAGGAGGGCTACAAGTTTGAGGCCAGCCTGGTCCAGTAGGTTGGACTTCAGAGACAGAAAGAATGAGAGAAAGGGGAGGGGGGAAGGAGGGAGGGAGAGATGCTGTCTCCCCCAAAAGAAAAATAAAGAAGGAAAGAGATGAGGGGAAAATAAAAGCTTACAGGTAATGAGATGTTCAGCAGTGCTAGACTAAAGCACTGTTTCCTTCTTAAAAAGACAGTGGAAAGGGAACGATCACCCAGGTGCTGCCTTTCCCTTTATCCGTGCATCCTTCTCCTTTTCTCTTTATACTCTCCCTGACTTCCCCTCTCCTCCTCTCTCCCTGCTTCCTGATAGGATTTGGCTGTATAGGCCAGGCTCTCCTTGAGCACCTGGTCTTCATGCCTCAGCCTCACAGTTGCTGGGATCCGAGGTGTCCACAATCATGCCCAGCTCCTCTGCCACTTTTATCATTGCCAGTGTAATAAGACAGGACCAAAAAATGAGGCATCTGGACTTGGGAAGACAGAAAACTCTATTTGTAGATGCTATAACTATAGAAAATTGCCGTGAATCTACAAAAATGCTTTAAGAACTGGGAAATTATTTTCTCAACTTGAAGAACACAAGGTCAATAACTGAAATTTACTTCATTTCACTAGTACCAGAAGCTTCAGAATTGACATTAAAATGCTATCTGGACTTTTATCAAGAGTATAAGGTTATTTATATGGAAATTAAGAAGTAGGAGAAAATAAAAACACACAATAAGCATTGGCTTATATTCTTTCAGTGCATTGAAAATTATTGCTGGAGGAAATTTAAAAAGTTTAAGAAGTGGAACAATGTTCTGGATAATGAATAAAAGGAGTCAATATTATTAAGACATCAATTCTCTTGAAATGGTTCTATAGATCCAATGCAATCCCCATCAAAATCCTAACATATTTTTGGTTAAAACTCAGAAGGTTATTTCTACAATTAATGCAGAACTGTAGAGCATATAGAACAGAAAACAATTTTACAGTGAATAAGAACAACTGAGACTATCAATATCTGATTTCCAAAATTATGAGAAAATAAGGGTAGATGCATAACTCAACAGAATAAAAAGTCCAAAAATAAAATCTGTGCATGTCAGCTGATTTCAAGAAAAATGCTGTAATAGTTCAATGCAGAAAAGGTAGGCTTTGCAATAAACAGAGCTGGAATGGACTGATTGAGCAGTCACAGAGAAATTAGCCTTTATCTCAGTCTCATGCTACAGACAAAACATTAGCACTGAATGCATTATTCTTTAATAAAGGACAAACCTATAAACATTATACAAATAAACACAGGATTTTTACGGTCTTGGATTAGATAAGGGCTTCCTAGTCAAGACACAAAAAAGAAACTTTATAAAGCAAAAATTTGTAACTTAGGAAAACTGGAACCTTTTGTTCTTTGAAAGACTCCACTAAGAAAGTGAGGGCACACACATGTGGCAAGATGTTTGTCATTTATATATTGCTGACATGATTTACAACTAGCATTCTTAAAATTTCCCAACTCAGTACTGAGAATCCAAATAGCCCAACTAAAACATGGGCAAAGGATTTATTAAGATCCCTTGACTTTCTATAAAGGGGAAGACAAGGTAAATAACCATGTTGAAAATGATTAGCATCATCTATCCTAAAAGGAATTCTGCTGATTTGTCGCCATGCTGGTGACGGTATTGTTGCGATGTTGTGCTGCTTCTCTGTCTTATTTAGAAGACACGTTCTTTAAGCAGATGTCCTGGTCCTCTGTTTCTTACCATTTTTCTGTCCCTTCTTCCTTGATGGTCCTTGAACCTCATGTGTAGGGAGGGTTTGTGCTGTACATGTTATCAGTTGGGGCTGAAAACCTTACAGTTAGTTGGTCTCTGAATTTTGACCAGTTGACTAGTTGATGGTTTCTGCAAATATTCTTTCTGATTACAAAAAACCCCACAAAGCTTCTTTTCTCTGGGTATAAGGATAAGCATTTAGAATGCAGCTAGAAATTATATTGGTTTGTATGTCAGTAGTAGGTTCTCCCTTCCCGTATTGATGTGACACAGAGGATATGGGAATTCTCACAAGGCTCCACTCTAGGTGAAGAGCCACAGGCAATTAATGGCCTGCTTAAAGAGGGAGAAACAATCTTCTCCAAAGATGAGAGCCCTGATAGATTATCTAATTCAAAATGTTCAGCCTTAAACATATATACACATGAGCAAAACTAAATAGATTCAGTGGGTTTTATATGTGTATCTATACATGTGTGTAAGTACATATGTATATATAGAAGTAATTAAAAGACATCATGAATTTGAGGGACTGAAGGAGGCACAGGAGGAGTTGGTACAGGGAGAAGAAGGGGTAGAAATGGGGGAAGCGCAGCAATCATTTATGAAATTCTGAAAATGTTTAGTTAAAAGATAAACTCAAAACAAAACAGTGAGATATGACAGTAGCATAGATGGATTTTGCAGGACTAGCAATGTCACTGAGGAGAAAGTAGTGCAAGATACAACTTGAATTCTTGTGAATTGCTGGTGAGAATAAGATGCTATGGTTGCTTGGGAAGACAGTTTTGATTGTTTCTTATAAAGTTAAATATCTATTAATATCTTGTCTATTTAACACAGATAAAATCTGAAATTAACCTACATGTTCACTAACAAGTGAATGGGTAAGTAGATTGAGATATAGTCATACAATGAAATTTACTTAGAAATAAAAATGAGCCTAATAATGCCAGCAATAACATAGGTGGATATTAAAATCATCATGCTAAATGAAAGAAGCCAAAGCCCAAAGACAATGAATATACTCTTTGCTTCCATTTTATGACATTCTAGAAAAAGCCAAACTGTTGTAATGGATGCAGAATGACATTAAGTAAAGCAAGAAGGTGACATAGGAACCAGAGGGAGCTGTCTGGGCTGATGAAAATATTTGGCATTTCCACTTTGGAAATCAGTATGGTGGTTCCTCAGAAAATTGGGGATCAATCTACCTAATCATCCAGCAATGCCATTATTGGGCATATACTCAAAGGATGCATATTCTTACCACAAGGGCATCAGCTCAACTATGTTCATAGTGGCATTGTTTGTAATATCCAGAACCTGGAAATAACCTAGATTCTCCTCAACTGAAGGATGGATTAAAAAATTTGGTACATTTACACAATGGAGTACTACTCAGCAATAAAAAGAAAATAACATCCTGAAATTCACAGGCAAATGGATGGATCAGGTGAGTATCATCCTGAGTGAGGTAACACAGGCCCAGAAAGACAGACATGGTATATACTCACTCATAAGTGGCTTTTAGACATAGAGCAATGGATAATCAGCCTACAATCCACAAACCCCGAGCAGCTAGGTAACAGGAGGAATATAAGAGAGACATCCATGGATCCCCTGGAAAAGGGAAATAGAGAAGATCTCCTGAGTAAATTGGGATCATATGGGGAAGAGAGCTAGGTGAGGTGGGAAGAGAGTATGAGACAATGAGATGGTTCAATGGGTGGAGCAACAGAGAGGGAGAACAAAGAAATAGATATCTTGATATAGGAAGCCACTGAGGGGTTAGAGAAAAAATTGATACTAGGGAAACATCCAAGAGCCCACAAGATTTTCCCTGCTAGGACTCTAAGCAGTAGTGGAGTGAGTGCCTAATATAGGACTTCCCCTATATTCAAATGAATGACCACCCTAATTGTCCTTATAGAACCTTCATCCAGCAACTGATAAAGGCAGAAGCAGAGATCCATAACTAAGCACCCTGTCGATCTCCTGGTCCAACTGGAGAAAGAGAGAGAAAGAGAGAGAGAGAGAAGAGAGAGAGTATGTGAGCAGAGGGATCAGGATCATGATCCACAGAGACTGCTGACCTGAGCCATCTGGAGCTCACTGACTCTGAAATAACTGCTGAGGAACCTTCATGGATAGGAACTAGACCCTCTGAATGTAAATGACAGACAGTGTGGGCAGTTTGTGGAACCCCTTGCAGTAGGACCAGAGTTTATTCCTGGTGCGTGAACTGGCTTCTCAGAGCCCATTGCCTATGGAGGAACACCTTACTCAGCCTTGACACTGTGAGGAGGGACTGGGACCAATCTCACCTGAATATGCCAGACTGAACTGACTCACCTTGGCATTCCTTGCCCTCTCTGGGGAATGGATGGGATGATGGGGAGGGGAAAGGTTGAGGGAGGATGGGGGGAGGGGAACAGGAAGGGCATGAGAAAGAATTATTTAAATAAAAATATTTCTAAAAAAATATTTGGCATCTTCTTTGTGGTGCTTAAAGTTTGCCTATCATTTACTGAGACGCATCACAATATGTGTTTTAAAAGGGTAAAATTTTGCATGATGGCTAGACTTTATTGCATTGGCTTAAATGTTTTCACATTATTGCACAGTGGGTGAGGTCTCAGAATGTTTAAGGGTATGGTGGAGGGCTGTGAAGAAAGGGGAACATGCTGGGCTGCAGTGTCCACAGCTCTACAGCAGGTCCTAGCATCTTCGTGTTGATGTCATGGTTCTTCTTACTGGCATCTCAATCCCTGACTTGAAAGCCACACTTGAGTGCACAGGTGAAAGCCTCAACATTTCTGGGGAAAGCTACCCTGCTGCAGCAAGATTTAAGAAAGTGGAAGGAAAATGTTAGTGCTCCTCTGGAGAAACAAGAGTGTTCTGGAATGTGGGCTAGGGTGTACCTGATTCAGGTGCACTTGCTGATCCTCAGAAGCTGCCTGATTCAGGACTCTATGATCTATCAGAACTAACTATGCTAGTTCAATTTGCTTCTAATTTCAAGAACACCACATCTAGAAATAAAAGCAGACGGGCAATTACCATAATGCTCTAGGCAGGTGCTCTAATGTAAGGTGTGTGCATACTAGCAGAGGACTGGGGCTCTCTTGAGCCCCCAATAACTTCACCTAGTAAATTAGAGTGATAACAATAGCAACTTTCCAAGATTGCTGTGAAGAATCAATGGCCTATCTAAAGGGTGTTCTCAGACTACAGATGGTACCCATTGCAAACAAAGCAGGCATTCATGAATGGCTTGCTTTTGATTCCTACTCAGTCTTATCTTTACCAAAGGAAGGGTGGCTTGTGTCTACATAAACTAATCATAATAATAGCTGCCAGGTGCTGTGTAAACATCATACAGTTTAATCCTTATGATCATTGAGCAGGGTGAGCACTACCAGCCCCATTTCTCTGCAGGAGAAGAGTGAGGCTTCTCAAGGTTATAGAACTTGTCGAAAGCCGCCCAGACAGTGAGCATGGGCTTTAGTGGAAGACACCTAGAATGCACTACTGCATTCATTTTGTTTCACCTTTGTTAGATTTGGCTATGCTTATGTTTTTATGAAGGATTGCCAATGCACATTCCTATAAGAGCTGTCAGAAGATGCAAAAGAGGAAGATATTTGGAGAGTAGTCCTGGGTGATGCAGAGTGGCAGGGAGTCTGGGTTGTCATAGTCACTACCCCTACTTAATCCTTCTATATCCAGCCTCTCTACTCACGCCTCACTACCCACGCAACTTCAAATTGTTGCTTTCTCCTCCTCTTCTTTCTCCTCTTCTCTCTCCTTCTCCCCCCTTCTTCCTCATAACCCAATGAATCCAGTTTGAGTTGTCCAATTACCCGTAGGTCTGGAGCTTGAAGTATGGTAGACCTACCAGGGGTCACACTGCTAAAGAAAACTGAGTTCTCCTCCAAAAGATCAAATGCCAATATATCCCTTGCCAGTGTTAGGATTTCGTGCTTCCCTCTCCCACTCCAAGCTGGGACTTTGTCTGCCTTGAACCTGCACAGGTTTCGTGCATGTAGTCACAGTCCCTCTGAGTTTATATGGTCAACTGTCTGGTGATGTTCAGAAAACACTATATATTTTAAAAAATATTTCCACCACTTCTGGCTTTTAAGTTTTTTCATTCTCCTCTTCCTCTAAGATCTTTGAGCTTGGGTGTGTGCATCTCATTGAGGTTTGAACATTTCAAAGTCTCTTGCCTTTGCATATCCACAAGTTGTGAGTCTCTGTAATGCTAAATTGCCTTTTATTCCAAGAAGAAGCTTCTCTGAAGAGAGGTGAGAGATGCCCTGATTAATGGCTAGGGCAGTCAGTCATTAGAGGTGTTTAACATTTAGCAGAACAGCAGTAGGCTGTGTGCTAGGGCCTATCTAGCCATAAGATCTTGGTCTTGTTAGCAGTGAAAGTATGCATTCAAGCTTATGGAGTAGGCCTTCGATCCAGTGACAATGTTTTTGGTCACTCCTATAACACATGTGCCAATATCATGGAAGTGGTCATATCTTGCCAGAGCAGCAATTATTAGAGCTCATAAGGTTCATCTGATTGAGAATGATGTTTATTTTCTCCTCACATAATGTTCACAGCACCTTCCAGTATCATGAAAGCTAGCCAGTGGGGTCAAAGCTTCCAGATAGGTACCAGTTTGATTTTTCCCATGTTCTATGACTGGAGTATGAAGTGTTTTCAGCAATAGGGTCTTACTGGCAAGTTCTGGAGGGTAACCAACAGCACTGGAACTAACCTGTAATGCTTTGGGGTCTACAGGACTCCATTTGTAAACAATTCAAAATTGCCCAATTTGAGAGAAAGAAATGGACACCTAAGCACAAGCAACATTTATAACTACAAATGCAATCATCCTGACAATAACATGTTAAAGTCAAGGTGTCAAAAATACAAAGCAAAGAAATAATACTAAAAGCTATAGTGGAAAATGAGCAGCTCACCTACAAAGGCACACACAGCAGACCCCAGCAACACAAAAGCCCAGAAACCACCAAATGATATATTTCAAGGCCTGGATAAAAAAGAAATAGCTCCACTAACACTGCATATCCTGCAAAGCTATCTTTTTAAATTGATGAAGAAATAAGGCCATTTTATGGCAGTTCATAGCTACCGTTCCAGCATCATGGAGGGGTTCTCCTCCTCCATAAGCACTGGACAGAACCTGTCGGCTGGAGCCATGCTTAGCTTGGCTTTTCTTTGGTTTAGCTCTGGCTTTTTCCTCTGTTCTTTCCAGGCTTCCTGTCACAGGCTTTGGGAGATTTTGGTGTGTCCTCCATTTCTTCCTTTAGAGCAGACTCTGTTGTTTCTTTCTTCATGGGATCACAAGGAGGCACTTTCTAGTTCATCATCTCGGTGGGAGGTTGTCCATTTTCATCCATCTTATTTGGTTTTTAAAAAGTCTCTATAAAGGTTTGTAAATTTTATCCTTGGGGGAACAAAGCTAACTCTCTGTTATGTGATGTTTTGTATTTTGTAGTTTCTATTGGTTTTTGGTTTGTTGATGTTTCCACTTTAATTTTCAAGAATTGTTGTTGGCATGCATTCGCTGGCTATAACAGTAGGTATCATAAAGGTGTCCAAATATATCATGTTTTTGAGCGTGTTAACTCCTGTGTATTCTAGCATTTTTCCTCTTCTCTATATACTCCTGTTAGCCTAGTTTCTCAGATAGTTCTTGTACTTTTCATAGAAAATCATATGCATGTAATCTAATGTATACATGTGACATAAAACATGCAATATTTGTCTTTCTGTGTTTACTTTATTTAATGCAATGATCTACAGTTTCATCCAGTTTACTGAAGATAAATAATCTTATTCTTCTTTATGGCTGAATAAAACTTCACTGTGCATATATACATTTTCTCTCCTAATATATTGACAGACAGATAGGCTGAATCTATAAATTGGTTGCTGCTAATAGTACTGAAATAAACATGATGTTCAAATAACCTTACTTTATGCTGACCTAGACTTTTGGGGTATTTTCCTAGGAGTAGTATAGCTGAAGTGTATGGAAATTCTATTTTTGATTTTCTGGTACTTTAAATTTATTCTTGAGAATTTCAT
Organism: Sigmodon hispidus; assembly: GCA_004025045.1. NCBI lineage: Eukaryota > Metazoa > Chordata > Mammalia > Rodentia > Cricetidae > Sigmodon > Sigmodon hispidus. The sequence continues at coordinate 324,993 of PVIH01000098.1, read as the reverse complement.
ACACCCATACAATGTATATTGATCATACTCATCCCCATACTGATTTCTTCTGGGATACTCATCTCCACATCTTTCTACCAACTTCTTGTTCTTTTCTTTTTATTATTTTTATGATCCACTGAGTTCAATTACAGCATCCCATATACTTATGGGTATGGAAAGATCCACTGGAGTGTGGTTCACCAACCAGGAGTCACATTCTTAAAGAAAACTGACTCTCTCTGATTGCCAATTGACTGTCAATGTCTGCTTGGCTATGGATGAATTCTCATGAAGGTGAGCCTTCATATGGGGCTGAGACAGTCCCAAGTGCTTTTCTCATATCCATTGACTTTGTTTTAAAGTCCTTAGCATTCTGGTTGACACCATGCCTCACCATCAAGGGGGCCAGTCTTGGATATTTTATGCAATAACTTGTCACCTACATCTTTTTCTTCCTCCAGAGAAACCATGTTTTTTTCTATGTTGTGTTGCCTGGGGTTGAGGCATAGATAAAGTCTGTAGTCCCATGACTACTTACACTGGGATGTGGGGTCACGCCCTGGGTAGGGTAGGCTTATTTGGGAATCTGCATCAATGATTACCTCAGTTTATGATCTGTTGTCTGACATTTGGGGGTTTTATTCTATAGCTGTCATATCTGAAATTTAGCCTACAAGGGAGTAAGTGAAGAGGGACAGTAGCTTGTCTTCAGACTCTGCATCCTAACAAAGCCTGAAACAACTTACTTAATTATTTTATTTGATCCCTGGACTCAGAGATTAAATAAAAAATGCTGAAAAAAATCAAAGCTAAAAGTTTAGACTCAGTGAGTGAAGATACCATCTGGCTGCAGAATTTTTGGTGATGCTTGAGAAAAGGGCACAAAGACTTGACTTGCTTGTTAAAAGCAAACTAAACCTCACCAAGGAGTTTAGACTGGAAATATGACTGCCTAAGAAGGCACAGGGCTATGCCAGAATAGTACTAGATTTGCATTCTCCCACCAGTTCTCAGAGTCCAGGCTGTGTTCCCAACTGTAGTTTTGGGTAGCTCTGCAAGATCACCTGAGCACCTGGAGGTGCCTGGCAGCCCTGGCCAATTCCAATGCGGTTCAAAGCTGGAGCAACTATTCTTGCCTTAGACAACCTCATCTAAGAAACAGGAGAGCTTCCTGAATAAGCATTCCTCACTACACTTCATACTTCTGACTCCCTTTCCCTGTCAGCAAATCTGTAATACCACTGTTTACAAAGAGAATTAGGAGGTAATTTAGTCTTTCCCATAGTGTGGTTAATCCAAATCTTCTTCTTAGAATTGATATTCATAGAAAAGCCAAGCAAATTTAAAAGCTGCTGTCACATTTATAAAATGTTTAATCAATTTTTTTGTACATATGCTTAAATATTTGTATATAAAATTACCAAATAAGACACTTCTGGTCCTCTGTGTGATTTCTACATTTGAGACATCTCTTTTCTGTCTTATTTTCTTAAATATTTTTAAGAGTGTTTTTTAAGTCAAATTAAATAGATATGCCCTTGGAGGAATTGGCAGAGGTGTCCTTTAAAATACTCAAAATAGAGAAAAAACAATAGAGATAAAAATGCTTTTAGGGATTTACCCTAAATTGAATATGAAGAACAGTATGTATGATTTAATACCTGTAAAAGATGCACAGTAAGGCGAATTGTCAAATGTTGATCAGCATCTGCCTGCCAGACAGGGAAAAATATACAGTCACCCTCTGGTTTCCAGCTTGAAGCCTTAAAATCCTGCAGCAGTGCCCCCAGGGAACTGGGTTTCTGTACCCTCCACTTTGCTTTAATTTTGTACACATGGTACAGAATGTAGTAGCAAGAGAGAGTCTGTACCAGGATCCTCCTTCTTTCACTACCATGTGTAAAAGCAATGTCTCCAGATACCAATAGTGTGGTTCTACATTATGTGAACCTGGAATAACACTGAACGTATTTCTACTTTTGTTTTTAACACTTTGATTCTCTTATAAACCATCTGACTTTAGTTAAGTGAGACTGTTTAGCATGGATTTTTAGGAATTCTGGCTTTGTTTCCATATGCTAATGGTTGCTAACTCTATCTGAATGCAGAGTGGAAGGGTAACACTAACCCTTTCTGTAAAAATAATAAAAGTACAAATGAGAAAATGAGAGCTGGCATTTTGGAGAGAGGATAACTGAGTGGGAAATGAGCAACAGGGTTGTGAATATAAACTTTGAGATTAAAAGAATGAATTATGAATATTGAAAAACCATGTAGAGCAGGATGAGGACAGGGGTAGAACAAGGCAGATGGAGTCAGTATTTGAGAAGATGCTAGCAGGAAGAGAGGGTTTGCTGCAGTCAGCACAGGGCTGGGAGAGGTGTGCAGCCACACCCTGGGCCTTCTTCTTGCCAAGTGCTATTTTGTTAGTGAAGTTTTGTTTTGTTTTCTATCTGGAGATGTCTAAAGTTTTCCTCTTTATCCTCCCATGACACGCTGAGCTGTGTTTGTGTTTATCATGTTGTGTTTTCAGAGCAAGCTTTAACATGAAGGTTCAAGTCTTAAATCCCAGAAACCATTCTCTTTCATCTTTTTAAACAGCACTCCTCATTATTTTCCACATCTCTTCCTGCTCTTCCTCTTATTTTTATCACTATAAATGTATAATCATTTTCTGAGTTATTTCTTCTGAGTCAATTTCATTCTGTATCCAGTAGAGTAAACTTCACCCATTGAGCATATTTATTTAACAATGTATATATCTCTCTTTTATTTTAATATAATAAAGCCTCATTTTGTATCCATGTATCCCCTTATTCAAATTCCCTTCCCCCTCCCAACCCCTCCTGGTCAGTCTCTCTTCTCCTCATCCCCCATCCCCTCCCTAGAAAGGACAAGAGGTCCCCAGGTGTATGAGTTCAGTATCGATTCCAGGTAGGTCTGATTTCCCCATCCTAATATCAAAACTGGGTTAGGTGTACCTCTGGAGGGAATGGGCTCCAAGGTGCCAGTCTAAGGTGCTTCATATCCCAAGCTGTTCAGTGGTTGTGGTTTGAAGCTTGAGTGTTCTTTGCTTATGGTTTAGAGTCCACTAATGAGTGAGTACATACCCTGCTTATCTCTCTGGGTTTTTGATACTTTGCTCAGGAGGACATTCTCCAAATCCATTCATTTGCCTTTGAATTTTAGGATATCGTTTTTTTCTTACTGCTGAGTAGTACTCCATTGTGTAGATGTACCACAGTTTGTTAATCCATTCCTCAGTTGAGGGGCATCTAGGTTGTTTCCAGGTTCTTGCCATTATGAATAATGCTGCTATGAACATAGTCAAGCTAGTGCTTTTGAGGTGTGAATGTACACCTTTTGAGTGTATGCCCAATAGTGGCATTGCTGGATCCTTGGGAAGATTGATTCCCAGTTTTCTGAGAAACCGCCATAGTGCATTCCGGAGTGACTGAACAAGTTTACATTCCCACCAACAATGGAGGAGTGTTCCCCTTGCTCTACATTCTCTCCAGCATAGACTATCATCTGTGTTTTTAATCTTAGCCATTCTGACATGTGTGAGGTGGTATCTCAAAGTTGTTTTGATTTGCATTTCTCTGATGGCTAAAGATGTTGAGCACTTTTTCAAGTGCCTTTTAGCCATTTGTAATTCTTCTGCTGAGAATTCCCTTTTTAGTTCTGTACCCCATTTTTTTTTTTTTTTTAAAAAAACTTTTATTTATTTATTATTTTTTTATTTATTTGCCTTGGTATTTGCCTGGAACTGGAACTACAGACAGTTGTTAGCTGCCATGTGGGTGCTGGGAATCGAACCCGGGTCCTCTGGAAGAGCAGACGGTGCTCTTAACCGCTGAGCCATCTCTCCAGCCCCCTGTACCCCATTTTTAAATTGGCTTATTTATGGCTTTGGGCTGTAGTTTCTTTAGTCCTCTATATATTTTAGAGATCAGTCCTCTGTCACTTTGTAGGGTTGGTGAAAATCTTTTTCCATTCTGTAGGCTGTCATTTTGTCTTATTGACTATGTCCTTGGCTTTACAGAAGCTTTTCAGTTTCAGGAGATCCCACTTAGTGATTGTTGTTCTTAGTGTCTGTGCTACTAGTGTTATATTTAGGAAGTGGTCACCTGTGCCAATGCATTGGAGGGTATTTCCCACTTTCTTTTTTATCAAGTTCAGTGTGGTTAGGCTTATGTTGAGGTGTTTGATCCACTTGGACTTGAGTTTTGTGCAGGGTGATAGGTTTGGATCTATTTGCATTATTCTACACACTACCATCCAGTTATGCCAACACCATTTGTTGAAGATCTTTTTTCCATTGAATATTTTTGGCATTTTTGTCAAAAATCAGGTGTTCATAGATGTGTGGGTTAATGTCGGGGTCTTCAATTCGATTCCATTGATCCACAAGTCTGTTTTTATGCCAGTACCAGGCTGTTTTTAATACTATAACTCTATACTATAACTTGAAGTCAGGGATGGTGATGCCTCCTGAGGTTCTTTTGTTGAGCAAAGTTGTTTTTGGCAATCCTGGCTTTCCTATTATTCTAAATGAAATTGAGTATTGTTCTTTCAAAGTCTGTAAAAAAAATGTGTTGGGATTTTGATGGGAATTCCATTGAAACTGTAGATTGCTTTTGGTAAGATTTCCATTTTTACTATGTTGCTCCTACCTATCCAGGAGCATGGGAGATCTTTCTATTTTTCTGATATCCTCTGTCTTCAGTGATTTAAAGATTTTTGTCAAACAGGTCTGTTACTTCTTTGGTTATAATTACACCGAGGTATTTAAAGCTATTTGCAGCTATTATAAAGGGTGATGTTTCCCTTATGACTTTTTCAGCCCTTATATCTTTAGTGTATAGGAGGGCTAGTGATTTTTTTTTTAAGTTAATCTTGTATCCTGCTATATTGCTGAAGGTGTTTATCAGCTGTAGAAGTTCCCTGGTTGAATTTTGTGATTCACTTATGTATACAATTGTATCATCTGCAAATAGAGATAGTTTTACTTCTTCCTTTCTAATTTGTATCCCCTTAATCTCCTTTCGTTCTCTTATTGCTTTAGCTAAAACTTTGAGAACTATATTGAATAGATAAGGGGAGAGAGGACACCCTTGTCTAGTTCCTGATTTTAGTGGGATTGCTTTGAGTTTTTCTCCATTTAGTTTGATGTTAGCTGTTGGCTTCTTGTAAATTGGCTTTATTATTTAGGTATTTTTCCAGTATTCTTGATCTCTCCAAGACTTTTATCATAAAGGAGTGTTAGATTTTGTCAAAGACTTTTTCAACATCTAAGGATATGATCGTGTGGATTTTTTTTCAGTTTGCTTATATGATGGATGACATTTACAGTTTCTTGTATGTTGAACCATCTTGTATTTCTGGGTTGAAGCCTACTGGATCATGGTAGATAACTTTTTTTTTTTTTATATATTGTTGTATTTGGTTTGTCAGAATTTTGTTGAGTACTTTTGCATCAATATTGATGAGAGAAAACTGTCTGTAATTCTCCTTCTTTGTTGCATTTTTGAGTGGCTTGGGTATTAGGGTTATGGCCTCATAATAAGAATTTGACAATATTCTTTCATTTTCTACTGTATGGAACAATTTGAGGACTATTGGTATTAGTTCCTCTTTGAATATCTGGCAGAATTCTGCACTGAAACCATGTAGGCCTGAGCTTTTTTACTTGGGAGACTTTTAATGACAGCTTCAATTTGCTTTGGGGTTATAGGTCTGTTTAGGTCTTTAATCTGATCTTGATTTAATTTTGGTAAGTGGTACCTGTCCAAAAAGCTGTCCATTTCTTCTAGGTTTTCTACTTTTGTGAATTATAGATTTTCAAAGTATGACCTGATAATTCTCTGGATTTCCTGGGGATCTGTGGTCATGTTCCCCTCTTCATTTCTGATTTTGTTAATTTTGATATCCTCTCTCTGCTTTTTAGTTAGTTTGGATAAGCGTTCATCTATCCTGTTGACTTTCTCAAAGAAGCAACTCTTTGATTCATTGATTCTTTGTATTGGGTGAAAGCTTCTGTAAATAACTATTTGCATCATAACCTCTGTTAGACCCCTTATTTCTCTGTTGAGTCTTTGTCTGGTTGACCTATCCAAGGGTGAATGTGGAGTATTGAAGTCTCTCAATATTAGAGTGTGACATTTGGTGTGGGGCTTAAGCTTTAGTAGTGTTTCTTTTACATATGTAGGTACCCTTATATTAGGGTCATAAATATTCAGAATTGAGATTTCATCTTGATCAATTTTTCCTGAGATAAATAAGTAATGTCCTTCCTAGCCTTTTTTGATTGATTTTAGTTTGAAGTCCACTTTGTTAGATATTATTAGGATGGCAACATCAGCTTGTTTCTTGGGACCTTTTGATTACAAAATCTTTTCCCAATCCTTTACTCTGAGCCTGTGTCTGTCTTTGAAGTTGAGGTGTGTTTCTTGTATGCAGCAGAAAGATGGCTTCTGTTTTTGTATCCATCGTGTTAATATATGTCTTTTTATAGGTGAAATGAGTTCATTGATATTAAGGGATATCAATGACCCCTGATAGTTATTTCCTGTTATTTTTGGTGGTAGCTTGTGTGTATTTCCTTTCTTTCAGCTTTTCTTTTGTGGGATTATTGATTGTGGTTTCCTGGGTCTATCTGTGATCCTTAGGTTGCAGTTTTCCCTCTAGTGCTTTCTGAAGGGCCAGATTTGTGAATAGGTATTGTTTAAATCTGATTTTGTCATGAAATTTCTTGCTTATTCCATCTATGGTGATTAATAGTTTTGCTGGATATGGTAGTCTGTGTTGGCAGTCATGCTCTTTTAGTGTCTGTATAACTTCTGACCAGGACTTTCTTGCTTTCATTATTTCCATTGAATAGTCAGGTGTTATTCTGATGGGTCTGCCTTTATAGGTAAGTTGGCCCTTTTCTTTTGCAGCTTTTAATTTTTTTTCTGTGTTTGCATGCTTTGTGATCTGATTATTATGTGCCAAGCAGACTTTTTGGGGGATCTAATCTATTTGGTGTTCTGTAAACTTTTTGTATATTTATAGGCATTTCTGTCTTTAGGTTGGGAAAATTTTCTTCTAATATTTTATTGAATATATTATCTGTGTCTTTGAGCTGGTATTCTTCTCTTTCTTCTATTCCTATTATTCTCAAGTTAGGTCTTTTCATGGTGTCCCAAATTTCCTAAACTTTTTGTGTTATGGCTTTTTTGGTTTTAGTGTTTTCTTTGTCTTATGTATCTATTTCTGCTATTGAATCTTTCACTCCAGAGATTCTCTCTTCCATCTCTTGGATTCTGTTAGTTATGCTTGTATCTGTAGTTCCAGTTCTTTTCTTCAGATTTTCTATTTTTACCTTTGTGTCATTTTGTGCCTTTTTTATTGCTTCTATTTTAATTTTTAGTTCCTGGAATGTTTTTCCCATTTGTTGGTTTTCCTTTTCTTGGTTTTCTTTCAAGGATTTGTTCATCTCTTCAAATTTTTGTTTGTATATTCTTCTATTTCTTTAAGGGAATTTCTATAATCTTCATAAAGGTGTTTTTGATATTGTTTCCTCCTGTTTTATTTTCATTGCTCTGTTCAGGTCTTGGTGTTGTAGAACCACCAGTTTCTTCTGGTGTTGCCTTGTTGTTCTTTATATTGTTATATGTATTCTTGCACTGGTGTCTGCCCATTGCTTCCTTGGTTCACTCTTAGTCAGTCATGGCTAGAAAGATTGTGTGTCTCCTGTCTGCTCTGGACACAGGGTCTGAATGGTGACTCTGCTCTGGACATCTTTCCACAGTTCAAAGGCATCCCTCTATGATGACACACCTGGCCCTGGAGGCAGGTCCCAGCCCTGGGATGTCCCTCCTGTTATTTGTCTCTAGGGATCACTGGGGAAGGTCTCTCCTAGCTTTGGTCTATGGCCTGATTGAATGTGAGAGCTTGAAGTCAGAGCCAGGAGTGTGTCTCCGGCCCCAGAGAGGAATTCTCCCGGCAGCCCAGGAGCTGGAATCTGCTCACCTCTGACTATGCTCTGGACATGAGTCTGTGTTTTGAAGGTGTCCATCTATGATGATGCCAATATATTTCATTTTAAATATTTCTATTTGAGTTTTTGTGGTTTACTGTTATTTTGATTTTACCTAATTTTTTTTCTCCTTGCTTCTGTCTTTTTGGTTGATAGATCTCCTGTCGGGATCCTAGTCATGTTTCTTTCAAATCTTTGTCAATTTGTTTATAATTTTAGCTTTATTTGGGCTTTACTCATGTTTGGCTATTTAGTAGCTTGTTCTGTTTTCTATCTTTCATTGCAATATATTTCTTGTGTGTTGATGTACAGGCTCATTTTATGAAGGAGGATCTGCCTCATATTCCCATTGGCATTAATTCACAATCACACTTACAGCTATAGTTAGCAAACACTTGACTTTATATAAGAGGAAATCTGAAGAACAGTAGAAAATCCATAATGGCTTTGTATCAAGCTTTTATTATATTTATCCATTTAGTGTGTGTGTGTGTGTGTGTGTGTGTGTGTGTGTGTGTGTGTGTGTATGTGTGTGAATATGTATGTCATGGTCCAAGCTCAACCTGTGGGAATAAGTTTTTCTTACCATGTGGACCTTAGAATGAACTCGTGTTATTAGACTTGGTGGCAGGTGATAATGTTGAACCATCTCACTGGCCTGTAATTTCTTACATTAGAACCTAAAGACTGAATGACCCAGAACTCATTGAAAGTGTTCATCCATGACAGATACAATGTCAGAATATGCCTTTTACCTGCATAGTCTCAAAAAAAAAAACCCAAAGAAAAAACTTGTTACTGTACAAAAGCACCCCATGGAAGAAGAAAGACAGGCAGAAAATAGAAGCTCCCCACAAATAATTTATCTTCTAAAAGAAAATCTTTTGGACAGCTGTAGCAAGTCTTTCTTTACCCCACCATCCAGCTCCCAAATCATAAAATAGAGACTTATTATTAATTATGAAAACTTGGCTGATAGCTTTAGGCTTGTTTGTTCTAACTAGTTCTTATGACTTGAATTAACTTGTATCTACATATGTGGCTTGTTACCTTATGCTTTTTCTGAATCCAGCTGGTGACTCTACTCTTCTTTCCAACATTCTCTGTGCCTAGAAATCCTACTTAACTAATGGTCATTCAGCTTTTTATTAAACCAAACAGAGTGACATATCTTTACAAAATATAATCTAATATCTGACAACATCTTCCCCTTTTTGTTTAAATAAAAAGGAAAGTGCTTGAACTCTATCATAGTAAAATTATATACAATAGGAACAATTATTAAGTAAGGATTACATTTCCAGCAAAGATCATATGTCCAATCCATTTGTATGTGCCAGATTCAAAGAAAATACTCCATTATTTATCCTGTCTTGATGAGTCCAAAGTTCTGTACTTAGTTTAATTTCTATCATAACTAAAGAAAAATATAACTATAATAATCTAGTCTTCAACTTTATCAAAGACTCCAGAAGAGTGTAATATTACCTGAGTAAACAGAAAGTACAGTGCTAGCCACTTGCAAACCTAATCAAATGACAGACACTTGGCTGCCTAAACATGGCATCCATCTTTGGCTTACAGGCCTAGAATATCTGGAAGACTTTTATGTGAAGCAGAAATTTTGAAGGACTATCCTACCTTGTCTTGGCAAAGTTTGGCAGTTGCTTTCTTTTGTGTCTTGCTTGTCCAACTTGGACAGCATACTGTCACAGTGAAAGCAAGGGCAACCCCTTGCCAAGTGGCTAACCTTTGCCATAAAGACAGCAAACCTCATACTGAGGTTCTTTGACACCCATAATCTTCTTTGAAGTACATTGATGATACCAGGAGCAAATGTGTCTCATGGCTATAAAATGGCTCATGTTATTAAAACATCTTGAATTCCCCATTCTGCATATCTCTGAAGTGTTTAAAGACCACCTGCCTATCTAAAATAAATCTTTTTGATCTTGAAAACATACTTAGCATGACTATAAGTTTGATTGTTCAAAATGACTACTAACCTGCACTGCTTTATTATCCTAGTTTGTAACAATAATTTTTAAGGACTTGAACTTTACATTATATTGTTAAATGAGCTGCATAGGTACAAAACCTTGAACAAGAACAGAGATGTATGTATAGTATATTCTAACAAAAATAACCTTAAATTTGTATCAGTATATAAAAATACCTTAAAGAAGAGTGGAAACATATATACAGTATAACAAATAAAAATTAAATTTGTTTCAATATACAAGAATCCATAACAATGTAAAATATTTAAGACTAGTAGTTGCTTTTTAGTTAAACATAGATTTGATAATCTATTCTTTTATCTCACCATTTTATACTATAGTCCCCTTTTTTGTTCAGAAAGAGATCCCTCATCTAATCTTATTTGTTCATTTTTTTTCTAACCAGGGCTAATAACAACTTGTAACCAACCCCCTAAAATGATGATAAATATCCATAACCACTAAATGACCAAAACCCATCCATACTATCTCTTGGGAATATGCATTGTGTTCTCTAGACTAATTCCTGTTGTTTGGGGTGCTGGATCTTTTGAGAACATTGACAAAATTAGGATAATGGTCAAATCTTGGATAGAATTGTCTATAGGGCTGGACTGTTTCAGCCAGCAGCTTTGAAACTGTTCTGGATGCAGAACTCTAACTGCATCGAAGGCATTTTGAGAGACTGGATCATTTGGGCCACCCAGTTTCACTGATGTCTGGCTCCTTTCCTCTGAAAATACATAAACTTTTAAAAGCAACATACATATAATTAACACAAGTATGGAATGTGCAGTGTGCACAAGTCAGTTAAAGATGATATTTTTGTTTTATGTTTGAGCAGGTAAAATATATGTCACTTGTGTCATATTAAACAGAGTAACATATCTTTACACAGTGTAGTCAAATATCTTGCAAAAGATGGAGATGCTTCAGTGGGTAGAAATGTTTGCAATGCAAAGATGATGGTCTGAGCTTGAACTCCAGACCCCACATAAAGGTGAAAGGAAATAACCAGCTCCACAAAGTTTTCTCCTCTGACCTTCACTCATACGCCACAGCATACCCCCAACTCACAATAATTATAAATAAAAATTAAAAAAAATCATTTTTAGAACCTTGAAACATGAGTCCCTTAGCTAGTTTTTAACTACTTCCTATCTTTGCAGCCAGAATAAGGTTCTCACAAGTCCCTTACTATCTGAGAGCTTGGCAGGACAGATAAATCAGTCTTCTCACCAATTTGCATGTCTCTACCACCTCTGTTCCATAAACACAGCTATCTTAAGCTTGACTCTGCAATGATGGCAACCGTTTTCTATATAGCTCATCTATCAATGCTCTGTGCTCAGATTGGGGTCAAATGGGGCTTCAAATGATGCACTTACAGTGAGATCTTGATCCAGATCTCATCCCTGTTATAAATTATTAGATGAGAGTAAGATAATGAGCAAACTCAGACAACTCTAGGAGATAAAGGAAGTTCTGTGGCTTTAAGAGGACTGGAGAGATGGCTTAGCGGTTAAGAGCACTGACAGTCCTTCTGGGGGACCTGAGTTCAGTTCCCAGCATTCACATGGCAGCTAACAACTGTCTGTAATTCCAAGGTCTGACACCCTTACACAGTTATACATGCAGGCAAAACACCAATTCACATAAAATAAAAATAATAATAATTAAAAAAGAATGTCTCCAAAGTGCTAAGAAGAAAGCCATCTTCATAGCTACACGGCCAGGTGAGGTACAGGTGAAACAAGATGCTGATAATCACCCCCAGCAAGTCATATATTCATCTCTGAGCAGAGCCCTGCACATTAGTGATGCCTTGGCAGATTCTGTAGCCCAGCTATACTTATCATATCCATTTTAAAATCAATTTCCAGAGCCAAAATTGTTTCTTATGCTTGGCATTAGCTCCCTATAGCATCCAAGAAGCACACTTGTATTTAGCCTTGGCCATGGTTTCATTAGTTGACCAAAATGTGGCTTAAAGTTTGGAAGGCGTGGGTATGGATGGGTCACATGGAGCGTTTCTTTTCCTTTTTTTTTTCTTTCTTCCTTTCTTTGTCTCTTCTTCTTTTCCTTTTTTTTCTCCATAAGATGGAGTATCTCAGTGTACCAATTCTGACTGTCCTGGAACTTGCTCTGTAGATTAGGCTGGCTTTGAACTCACAGAGATCTACCTGCCTCTGCCTCCCAGTGCTGGGATTAGAGGTGTGTGCTACCACTGCACAGCTTCCATAGAGTCCTTTTGATTGGAGAGGTGGAAATATGTGAACGTTCACAGGCATGGAGTGGGGCTTCAGGCAGTGGGGAAGACTGAGGAGCCGTTCCCATTTCTCTCCCATGGGTGGCAGGCACATTTTACTAAATGTCATGACAGCGAGCACACAATACATTTAGCTGCACCTGCAGCTCTACACTCAGCATGAGCTTTCCCAGGTTGGCTGGGTCAGGTTTGGAGTAGAAGCGGGGTCATTTCAGAGGCCTTCCCCCTCAAAGCTTTTGTTTTCAGTACATTTTCTTCCTTCTAAAGGCAAAAAAAAAAAAAAAAAAAAAAAAATTATACAATAGCAGTTTTTCCAAGGGATTAACTCAACATCTCAAATACTGTATTTTATAATCTTTTTTTTTTTCTGCTCTTTTTCCAAAGAGAAAAATTTCTAGGCATTTTCTGAGGATGTTTTTCTTAAGGATCATAGAGGGTGGCTTTTGATAGGAATACCTCACCTACCATTGCCTGATCTTTGTCTTCCCAGCTTTTGTTAGCTGCTGTTTATGCAAAAAGTTCAGGGCTCTGACCTGCAACTTATGGCTGTAGCTACCCATCGCAGCTGGTCCAGTTTATATAGTTCTTTTGCATCTGGCTGCTTAGTCCTATCTCAGCCTCTGCCCAGGTCCACCTTTATGTCCATGTCTGGATCATGGTGTGGTTTGGGTCTGATCAAGGACTAACCCAGCCTCCTAACTCCCTTGTGAGCATGCCCCATCTAACCCCTCCTCACTCCATAGGGCACTGGCCTACATCCTTCAGTCTGTGATCTTTCTTTCCTTTTGACAATGAAACACCAATGCCCAGTCATCTGCCATAGCCATACATTGTCTCTCAGCCTCCACATGTCCCTTGCCCACTTGGAGGAGCTATTATTGTGTGTAGCTTCTCAGTGGCTGCCAAATGGAGGGGGACTGTTGCACTAATTGCCTGTAAACGATGAAACTCACAGCAGATGTTGGCAAAAGTAAACCAACACTTTACTTAGCTTTAAGGCTGTAAGTACTGTGGGGTGTAGAAAGAGAGTCTTATGGGTTATTCAGCAATATAGGATGAGGTCTTTGTCATATTGGTTTAGGGAGACTGCTATAGCCTACAGTAGGGGTGGGCAAAATACGGACAGTGGATCAAATATAACTTACTGTCTATTCCTGTCCACCCAGCAGTGTGTGTGTGTGTGTGTGTGTGTGTGTGTGTGTGTGTGTGTGTATTTTCTGTCAGTACTTTCTTGCCAAGCCTGGTAGTTACAATGGTAATCTTGTGACCTATGACCTATGGCCCAGAACATTTTCCTCTGTTTTTTTTTTTTGCAGTGAAATTGATCAGCACCTGCTGTGTGGTCTGTTGAGTAAAAGAAACTTAAGACTTCCTTCTAACAACCCTCTCTCCTCCACCAGAGGTTAAAGATGACTTCTTAGGCTTCATCTGCCATCTGCTGCCACCCTCCATCACATCTGTTCTGGCTCCTATAGCCATGCACCAGGAGTATTATATTTACATTTAATTTGGTCTGTGTTAACAGCAAAACTTATCTGGCAATTCTTTCTAAAAGGTATTAAGAAGATGGGGTGCTACTAAGAACAATAAAAATATTTGTGATTTTGTTATTTTGTTTTTATTGGTTTGGAGTGCATGTGTGTGTATGTGAGTATGTGTAAGTGTTTTGTTTTTCTGGTTTTGGATTTTGCTTTATTGACTTCTTGTTAAGCATAGTAAGGCTAGTACGATCTCATTATATCCTATCTTAGTCTAGTTGGACATGCTCATCTCTCCATGGTGGCCTTACAGGGAACCGTGGGTGCTACAGCTGCTCTCAGCCTAGGCCATGCATGAAAGCCAGCACACTGGAAGAGCAAGCAGAGCCTCCTATGATGGCAGATTAACAGAGGCAACAGAGTCCCTCATGTGTTGATTCCTTTACACTGAGTGGCCTTGGCAGCATTCTAGTTAACAGCTTTGCCATTTGCAAGATATTCCCAAGAACCCACTTCCCTTTGCATCTTTCAGGTTATCCACTATGACAATTTTGTGGTCCTTAGAGGAATGTAAAGAAAAATTACTTAAGGCAAATACATATGCAGATGTCCTATTAATGGTGAATGGCATTGGTGGAGGATTAATTATCTATGAGAATGACTTGTGTTTGACCTCACTGTTTATGATGAAGTCGAGCCCAGATATCATAAAATTACACGCTAAATTGCAGCTATATTTAATGTCAAATAGCCCCTTATTCCCCTTATTCTATCACCTCATTAAGTAGTTTTGCATCTGGCCTAGAACCTTCTCCCCTTTTCCCCGCTGCCTCTTATCAAATATTCCATTCTGAAATGCCTTTTGTTGGTGGGTAATACAAACCCTGCTCTTCCTACCGTCTCAGGATGAGCGCTGCCATCTCGTACTTAGGGAGAAAGGCATGCTCACTGTGTCATTTTAAGCCTTTTCTCCTTCAATTGTGCTCACAATTCAAGGCGCTTCTCTAAATGCTTGGGAATGAAGAGGAGCTGAACAAACGTCCAGTTTAATACAGGCTGCAGCATGGCATCAGTAGTTTTCTTTGCAGTGCAGGCATTCCCTGATACTAGAACAGATAAGAATGATCACACATTGTAGCTAGTATGTAGCAGAATGCAAGAGGCGGCCTCCCTCAGCAAAAGTGCTGATTGCCAATAGTGTCCCCTCAAATGCCATCCAGGCTTGGCAAGGGACACTGAGGCTGATAAACAATTTCAGCCAATCCAGACGTGGTAGTGGCATGATGCTGCTCTAAGGCCATTTGCTTTCTCTAGATGAATGTCAGTGTCACTGCTTTGTAGCAAACAGATATGTTGTAAGGATGTTTAGGAAAGACAAGTGCACTCTCCATAATAATGTCTTATGTTGCCTCAGAACTGAATAGAAGGGGGAGGTGTGACTTACAGGGCAAATGTGCTCCACATTCACTTTTGGCAAATAGGGTTTTTTGGGGGGTGGTAATAATGTAACTACACATATTCCTTTATTTGTAATCTATGTCTAGTTTTGTGTATTGACGACAGAGTAAAATAGTCACTGCAGAGGCCTCACAGCCTATAATATGTACTACTTGGCTTTTCTTTCTTTCTTTTTTTTTTTTTAAACAGGAAATAATTTCTGATTCCTGCTCCTGATGAATGCTATTTTGGTGATTTTTGCCTCCTCTTGAGATGGCCTTGGACATGACAGAGCCTATGAGTAACAGAGAGGGGAATGTGGCAAGGATGATTATCTTAGTTTTCAATTGCTGTGATAAGACACCATGACCAAGGCAACTTAGAGAAGAGTTGGAGCTTACAGTTTCCGAGGGCTGATGTCCATGACCACCAAAGTGGAGAGCATGGCAGCAAGCAAGCAACCATGATGCTGAAGCAGTGACTGAGCGCTCACTCCTGGAAATAACCAAGAAGAAGCAGAAAGCAAGCACTCTGGAAATGGCACACGTTTCAGGAAACTTCAAAGTTGGCTCCCAGAACACTCACCTCCATTAAGGTCACTAAGGTCTTCTAATTCTTCCTACACAGTCCCACCAACTTGGGACCAAGCATTGAAACAAATGAGCCTATGTGGCTATTTGCATTTAAGTCATCACAGATGAGGAATTCCTCCAGCCTGGAAGAGCTAGAGCATCCACCAAGGTGGGCTGCAAGCTTCAAGGAGATTCTCAACAGCAAGCTTTCTGAGGACACCTGCTGGTAGGTCCTTCCACCCTGTGCCTCCTCACAATCTACAGGAAAATGTTTCATAATGGAAAAAGTTTAGAAGCTGCCATCCCTCAAGGGCAGGAAATGTTTACCTCCATCCCATGCAGCGAGCTGAAAACAAGGGATGTTTACTTGAGGTTGCGGAAAAACTCAATTTGCAGCAGCAGTGTCAGGCACACACTGTGGCGGGCTGCTCTCTCCCCACTGACATTGCCGGGATTAAAAATAGCTGTTCTGTTTGTCCTTCAGCCTGGTATTGAACCAGAGCCTTCAAGCATTGGTCTCCTTAGCTTCATGCTTAATGAAGCATAATTTGTATTAATAGCAGCTATTAAATCTGGAGTGCTTAATAGGAATTTAGAGTGGAGACCCTGAGTTACTGAGTTCCTCCAATGTGGTCCCCAGAGAGATGAGCTCAAGCTTGAACACTAGCAGTAATGAATCACACACAGGTCTGCTACAATGGTACTGACTGTGGATGGGTAGGAGGAGGAAGAAGAAGGAGGAGGTGGGGGCCAGGGAGTCAGAGCTCTGAATATAAGCATCATGAGCCTTTTACAGGTCCATCAAGGTGGTTCCTCAGTCAGGTGATGACTGCCTTAAAGAAAAGGCAGACTTGGGTGCCAGAGAAGACACTGACTTGGTTGTAGAGCTCTATGTTCAGATTCAGCTTCTAATCTGGGAGCTGGCTTCCATCTCTGAACTTCCATTTTGTTGCTCAAAGCCAGGCATACAAGGCAGCAATATTCTGGGAGTTGTGAAGATTGTGGACAAGACAAGAAGACTGGCTGGGGCCTCTGGACCGCTTTTTTTTTCCTTTCCTTGAGATCCAGATCTATTTTATATGGATCATTAGGGATTCCAGCAAGAAATTATTTGAAGAAGTAAAAACACCTGCTTTTACTCCCTAATTTGCCACCATTATATTACTTGTACTTGCTCTCCCCCCCCCACCCATCATCACACATTGTGTTTGCTTTGGCTGTGTTATAAATTCCCCATTCAGATCTTGGGCTCCAATACATGTCCACCTTCGCCAAGAGTTCTTTTTAAAAAGTGAGAGAAGTATGCCCCATTGCCTAGTACAGACTTTAGGTCCAGATAACTGAGTGATCAATCAAAATTGTCATTATCACTGTCACTTCATAATTAAGAGAGCAGTGTCCAACACCAGTTCTTTCTGCCTGCCTGTCTGAACATCCCCACCTGTTCTGCCTTGAGAAAATCACTTAGTCCACCTGGGCCTCAATGTGTACATCTATAAAATAGGGTTGCCCTTGAAGGAACCTGATAGGATGTTGAGAAGGTAGCCATGAAATAAAAACCCCACCTAGTGCTTGGGACATAGCTGCTCATCACAGAAGGGCACTCATCACTGAGACACCTCAGCCTATAACCTGACACATATCCCCAAAATTGCACACTGGACACAGATATTCTTTACTGTACTGTACTATGAGTCTGGTCCATATAATGTAGGTCTGGTTCTAGGCATGGCTTCATAGTACTTGGGTAGGAACAGACTGCTGCAGAATTGAAGTTTCAGAGGAACTATGGCGCTAGGCAGGCTGCCTTTGAGGCAAGTTCAACTCCACTGTATGTGCCCAGGAGAAAAGCCACTTTACTAATTATGGAAGCCCTGAAGCAGGAAGACTAAGATTATATTATAGCAATGTGGCCTGGGCCTGTTAGGAAGCACTGTCTACCCCAGGACCCCAGAGTAGGGACAGGCAGCATGGGACTCCTGATTATGTGACTGCTTATTGCTGTGATCTTGGCTAAACTGTCACTTCCAATCACAGAGGTGGCATCCTCATTTCATAATTTATGAATTGCTTGTTTCATATTTTTTTCATTTAATAATTTCAGATCATAGCTGACTGTGGGTTGCTGTGGGATTATTTTCTTGTATACTGTAAATATTTGCCCCTCCTGTTGGTTTAAGAAAACACTGATTGGCCAGAAAGCAAATAGTATGGATGGGGCTACCAAACTAAGAAAACTCTGGGAAAGAGATGTCATTGAAACTCAGAGGAAGTAGGATGAGAATGCTGCACTGAGCAAAAAGGTACCAAACCAAGCAGCTAAACATAGATAAATAAGAATGGGTTGAGTTAAGTTGTAAGAGCTAGTCAGTAATGAGCCTGAGCCATGGGCCAAACAGTTTATAATTAATATAAGCCTTTGTGTGATTATTTGGAATGAAGCGGTAGCAGGACTGTGAGTTGGGACCTCTGGTCTAGACCAAGCCAGACATGTCAGAAACTTCTGACTACAGTGGGTAACTAACACTGTGGAAAAAGAATCCACAGTTAAGGGGAGGACATTCCCTTTTATAGTTTAAATTGCACTAATATGTGAATATAAATACATAGATAATATTTTATTGATTATTCTTTAATTTTCTATTTATTTATTTTTATCTTAAATTACATATATATGCTTGTATCTCAGTGTGGGTATATGCATATGCGAGTGTATGTAAATTTTGCAAGCTCCAAGAGACAGTTTTGGACTCTTTACTGGAGTTGCTGGAGGTTGTGAGCCGTATGATATGGGTGCTGGGAACAGAACTCAGACTTCTATGCAAGAGAAGAAGGCATTTTTTTGAGACAAGTTTTTGTGGCAGTCCTAGAACTCACTTTGTTGACCAGGCTAGCCTTGAACTCACAGAGATTGCCTACCACTCCCCTCTGTGAGTGCTGGGATTAAAGGTGTACACCACCCTCAAGGAGGCACTATTAACTGCAGAGATGTCTCTCTAGCTCTGATTCCTTGATTTTTTTTCTTCCTAGTCTCTCTGTGACTTGTTTCCTTGGTTATGTAGATCTTTCTAGTTGGCTGAAATATTGTTTGTCTATAGTGCTCTTTGGGTTGATCTACAAAGTCATCACTTGTCCCAAAGCTAAAGTGTCTTCTTGCAGTTTCATATCTTAAAGTTATGTTTTGATCTCTTTTGCGTTGACTTTTGTAGAAGGCAAGAGACAGGGACTGAGTTTCAGTCATCTCCATGGGGAGATGGGTTTTCCTAGCATCTTTCATTTGAGAAATTGTTCTTTCTTCCAACTCTTTTTTTTGTCTCCTTGAGGTAGTTTCCCTTCTGGACAGGTTACATTAAAAACAAAACTTTACTGAATCTAAAAAGTCTCATCAAATGACTCAATAATGGTCTTTATTTATCTAAAGGAATTAATAACTGTCCACACAAAAACCTACACACAGATACTTAGAGTAGTTTTATTCATAATTAACCAAACTTGAAAGCAACCAAAATGCATCTCAGTAAGTTTGTGGATAAAGTATGGCACATCAAGTTCATGCATTGTTATCTATTGCTAAAGGGAAATAAACTAGAAAGCAATGGAAGAAAGTGGTGTAAATTAAGAAGAGAAAGGACTCCATCAGAAAAGTCTCTACCCTCTTTGGTTCCAACTGTGAGGCTTTCTAGGAAAGGTGAAGCCCTGGAAATAATAAAAAGAGATCTGTAGTTGCCAGGGGTTAGTAGGAGGAGAAAGATAATCAACAGAGGACTGAGAATATTCAGTGTATTGAAAATACCTCAATGATTATATAATGATGAATACACATAACTATCCATTTGTTCAGATCTATAGTATGCACAACACTAAAAGACATGGAACCAACCTAGAGCCATTATATAAATGGATAAGGAAAGCATAATCAAGGAGTACTATTTAGCTACAAAGAAAAGTGAAATTCTGCCATTTTCTGCAAAACAGATACAAGTAGAAACTATTGTGCTAAGTGAAATAAGCCAAGCACAGAAAGGCAACACTGATGGCATGATCTCCCTCATATGCAGACACTAAGTTAATCTGAAATATAATAGTGATTGCTAGAGATTAGGAAGGGCACTTGGGTGGTGTAAACAAAGGGAACTTGGGTTTGACTAGTGTATACTGGTCCATGAATGGATATATCTCACCAAACTTCATTAATATAAAAAAACTAATTCTTCTTAATAAAAATGTGAACTTGAAGGTTAAACTAGGAATGCCAAGTGATGATCCTGGATCAAATGGGCTCATCAGTTATAAAAATGGACCACTATCCTGAAGAATGCTGAAATTTGTAACTGCTGCTCAATTTTATTATGAACTTAAAGACTCTTAAAGCAAGCAAACAAGCAAGCAAACAAAGCCTTAAAAATGGAATAAACAAATAGTAACAGTGAAAAACGGATATCTAAGTTCCCAGGGTACCCTCACTGTGTAGTTCAGGTGGCTTTTCACATCTGATGGCTGCTGACCTGATGGAACTTGAGGAAGATCTGTCAGTGTGAGGGCTCTCAGTTGTTGAAATATGAAAAATCTCTTCATTTAGAGGCATAATGATCATATGATGATTCCCAGGCTCTTTGTTTTATTGAACATGCTAACTGTGCCAGCCATGGGGCTGTGGTGAGACAGAAACACAAAAACCAGTTTCTACATACTTGGCATTGGGTCTAGATCCTTTGTTCCTCTTTAATCAAAACAATACAAGATAAAGAATATAAATATTGACATAAGCTAATACTTAGTTAGAAGAAGGAAGAAAACCTCTCACATTGTATATTATTAACAGCTGACAAATTATAGAAATAATGCCATATTTCAGCTCCAGACAGAACACAATGTATCTTTCACGGCTACACTTGATCACACTTTTGTTGATCTGCTCATGACAGTGATTTTGTAATGCTGTTTTCTGAGGAGGACAGAAAGATGATCAGGTCTTTTGTAGAACTTATAAAGATGTTTCACATTGTTGATAGTTAAGAAAAGCTTCATTCATCTTGTACTTTTATAAAAATGTCACATAAATGTGAGGTAGGCTGTGAGTTTGGAAAAATTCCTGTGTTATCCTGTGGGTTTTGCTTTCTCTCCCTTGCACATGGTACTGCACAAGTCCTCACATTCTCTTTTTTATACCTTTTGCCATTTCATTATCTGAACTTTGGTGAATATTATAATTTTTCCCATATATCATCTGGACCCCCAGCTTTTTACTTTACATAATGCAAGATTTTGATATTTAAAGCCTCTGTTACCCCTTTCTCAATGGGTATTCTTGTCATCTGCTAAGATAGTGCCTTCCTGTCATATTACACTTTGGAACAATCATTAATTATGAAAATGTGTATTGAGTTGATCTAAGTTGATCTAATTTAAATATTTTTAAAATCTACACTCTGCATTTAGCCATATAATTGAGAAACCACCTGACTTTTACTCCATGTAATAGAGAGTCTAGGATATTTGCCTCTTATTTTAAGGTTAATTTTATCTTCACTTTAGGTGTATGTGTGAGTGTCTGCATGTATTCCTGTGCACCATGTGTGTGGCTGGTGCCTGTGGAGGATGGAGAGGGCTCTGGATCTCTGGGTTTGGAGTTCCAGGCAGTTATGACCTGCCAAGTGAGTGTTCAGACCTGAAGTTAATCCTCTGTAAGAGCAGCCAGCACTTTAACCACTTACGCTCCTCTTCAGCTCCTGGCTGGTTTTTTATTTCTTTATTTTAAAAATATAATTAGTTCTCGGAGAGTTTCACCCAATGTTTTGTGTTTTCTTCATATTCGCCTTTTTCTTCAACTCTTTTCAGATCACCTCTCCTGCCTTTCCCGTCAAATCAGACTCTGGGGTACAGAATTTTGTGGTTTTGAGAATTTCGTATATGGGGTACTGTATTGATGCCATCTCCACTTCACCTGCTCCCTTTCCCCTCCCACTGTGCTCTCCCACACGTCTAGATTTCATGATCTCTTCTGTAACATTTGTTACACAGACACTCGGGTAGGGGAGGAGGGGAGGGGAAGGAAGACTTAATGCCGTTTGTATGTAAGCATGTTTCTGGTTGGTCACTGGGACTGGGTAACCTGTCAGACGGTTTGAGTCTTGAGTTTGTTTCAGTCTTTCTGTCCACTCTTCTGTGGTGCTCCTGAGAATTAGATGTAGTGGTTGTGTTTTAGATGGACCAACTTCAGCTAGGCACTCTGTGGTTATGGTTTTTCTCTGCATTTTGATCCGTTTGTAGATCTTTGTAGTAGCCTCCATCTGCTGCAAGAAAAAGAATGTATTTGATGAGGTGTGAGATGTAAACTTTTCCGTCAGTATAAAGATAAGTATTTGGACTACAGTTAGAAATTATCTTGATTTGGGGAAATGTCAGCAGTGGGTTTGTCTCTAGGGTCTATGACATTTTCTGCCATGGGTAGTTGGCTATGTTTACAGTACCAGACATAAATTCCTTCTTATTGAGCTGGGATTAAATCCAGTTAGAAAGCTCTTACTTACCCCCAAGATATAAGTGCTACTATTGTACCATTGGGGATATCTTGCCAGGCTTGTCATTATTGTGGTTCATAGGCTTTACAACAGGGTAAGGCTATTTGTTGCTTTCTCAGATATGTTGGTCACTGTGGCAGTTTGACAAAAAAAAAAAAAAAAAAAAAAAAAAAAGGCCTCCAAAGGGACTGACACTATTAGGAGGTGTCTCCTTGCATTATGGGGACAGGCTCTGAGGTCTCTTTTTTTCATGTTTCTCTCTGTGTGACAGTCAGTTGGCTTCCTGTTTCTTCCAAGTCAAGATGTAAGGACTGTCAGCTCTAGCACCACTTCTGCCTGCATGTGTCATGCTCTCTGCAATGGACTGAACCTCTGAAACTGTAAGCAAGCCACCCCAATTAGATGCTTCTTTTATAAAAGTTGCCATGATCATGGTGTCTCTTCATGGCAATAGTAAACTCTAAATTACAAGTTTGGTACCAGGAGTAGGGTATTGTTTTTGTTTGGAGCAATTTTGACTTTGGTACTTTGAATTATGAAAGCAGTACAATGCTTGAAGCGCTAATTAATGGGCCATATAAGTATGAGCATGGAAAGACAGTACTGTTAAGTGGTATTTGGACTGTATATGGCTCACTGAAGACGTTTCAGTGGAAAATTTTAGTATGTTTCCTAGGGACTATTTTTGTGATATTTTGGTGAAGAAAATGGCTACATTTTGTCCTTGTCTGGAGAATCTATCTGACACTAAAGTGAAGAGTTATGGATTAATTCCATTGGCAGAAGAAATCTCCAAACAGTTTAATATAGACTCTGTTATATGAATATTAGTGGTAAATGAAGATCTATAATGTAAGGAGCAAGCTGAGCAAGGAAAAATATTTGAGGAGAAAAAGACCTCCAGGAAGTGGAATGGAACTAAATTATTTGTTCAAGGAAATAAGCAGATTAAAAAATAGAATAAAGGGAGTGGTGACCTCAAGGCATGATCCCATCCAGCTAAGTTTCAAACTTGTGGAAAGGAATTACAGAAAAGTTTAGACAGGCGTAGTTGTGAATGCCTTTATTCTCAGCCCTGAAAAGACAGAGGCTGGCAGATCTCTGAGTTTAAGGCTAGCCTGGTCTAAAAAACAAGTTCAAGGTCAGTCAAGATTAGGCAGTAAAGGAAAACAGAAAGCTGGTGAAGATGTAATATAACAGGGCCTAGTAAGCAGAACTTGGCAGTTTTGGCCACATGGTTCTGGTTCTAGAGTTGAGGACAGAAGAAGTGAGTTATAGAAGTTGCCTTTATGCCTAAGGACAGCTGCTGAAGCCAAGCATGTGTTAGGGGTGTCCCTAAATGGAGGCCTAATAGAGAGGTCATTGTGTGAAGCTGTGAAGTTGCAGCCTAGATTGTCTTGAAGAACCTAAGATGTTGGAGATGCCAAAGCCATGGGATACCCACAAAGGAGAGCTACTAACAGGGAGTTGAACCAGACCAAAAGGAAGAAGTGTGTTGAAGTAAACAATACTGAACAAAATTGGAGCTGTGGAGAGTGCTTTGACATCAGACCTGGAGATACAGAGTTTGGACTTTGCCAAGCTGGTTTTCAGTATTCCTTTGGGCCAGCATTTTTTTTTTATTATACTCCTTTTCCTGTGTTTTGGAATGTTGGAAGTATGCGTTCTGCTTTTTGCTTTTCATTTTTACAGGGTGATTATAGTTAAGAGATTGTCCTGCATCTCAGTAGAGATTTTAGACTTTGAAACAAGTGTGAGACAATTATAGACTATTGGAACTTTTAAATTTGGACTGAATACATTTCTGAATTACAGTATGGTTATTAGCCTTTGGGGGCCAGGAAATGAAGTCACATGGATGTGAAAGTATCTAATACATTTTGAGAGGAGCAAATTATGTCAGACATATTGACTCATAAGAATGGTGAAGCGTAGTCATCTTCATATGAACCTCTCTGCAGTATTAGTATAGGTTTGTACCTTGTAGCATAAGAATTATGATGTAATTTATTTTCTGGCATTCTCATACAATTTTTAAAATGCTGCCAACTCTATGACTAACTTAATTTAAACTGTTCATGAGAAGAGAGGCATTTCTAGGTAGGTGCGGCTAGGTACTGTGGCTTTTGCTTTCAATTTTATTCTCAGCAATTACAAGACTATCACACAGGCCAGCTTTTGCTCCCCATTTTCAGCTGGTTCTCCTCTGCTGCCAGGCATTGCAGGATCCTCTTTCTACAGTATTTTCTCAGGCCTTTCACTTCATACAAGCTTCTAGGAGGCATTCAGGTCAATGCTGACATCTTCCACCCCTTTATAATTAGAGTCCAGTAAACCCACATGAAATCTACCAGATAGCCTCTTCTGTACTATGTGAGCAGATGGAGAGTCACAAAAGGAAGCCACACAGAAAGAGATGACTGTATTGACCAATCATGATTAAATGTCTTTGTTTTGATAAATCACATGATTATGAGAACACACCCCTGGGGACAATGCCCTCAATGAATATGGAATATGGACATGATTGGAGCCTTGGGAAGTCTGGGTAATGAAGTCTCAACATCCTCAGCTTCATGGAGAATACACTTTTGTCCTTGCCCATGGAGGTGAGGGAGGAGAATAGACAGACAGGGACACAGATGGCAGCAGGGTGACACTAGTCACTCTCCTTAGATGGGAATCATAAGTCTCACTCCCGGCATCCCTTTCTCATGCACAAGCTGTACTTTTAAATTCCCCTTTGTAGCTTATGAAGGAAATTCTTTATCTAACAGAAATTAAACCAGTTCATTACTTTCTTTAAATTTTAAGCTTTAATCCTAAACCTAGTTATTATGTATATCCCAAGAACAATGTAGCATCAAAAGACTCAGGTCACATTGCCTCTGATAAGACAGCTCAGGATAAGTCGTTCTCACACCCCAGCTCTTAAATATACCATCCTTCATAAACACCAACTTGGTTTGATACCAACTCATCTTGAAATTCTTTTCTAAGGTGTAATCCATGTTTCTGGCTACCCCTAGTAGAGGCCTTTAGACAGCTGGTGACATATTTCACACCCACTGTGAGGGAAGAGCACTGTGTATGAGAAGAGAAGGCACAGCTGTAGGTGATGGAAGAAGAGAGGGATGAAGGATCAGGGAGATGGGCAGAGGAAAATATAGAGATTGGTTTATGGAGGAAATGTGTTAGCTACTTGAAGTTTTGAGGTTCCTACAGGTTATCTAAGTGAAATGATCACCCCTGGAGATGAGCTGCTCCTACAGTGGGAAATCTGCCAGAAAGGGGGAGGCCATAGGTAGGGATGGACTCTCCAAAGAATGAGCTTTGAGTGCAGAATTTAGAACATGCAACAAAATGCTGTCATATGCCACATTGAAAACACAGAAAAGGGGCATCAATGAGGAAGAGGCACTTGGTCAAAAGATTCGTTTCCAGCTTTTTTTTGAACATGAGCAGGATGTGCCCAGAGAATTTTCAAGGAATGCTCCATAGTTGCTGTGACCCAAATGGTCCAAACATGCTTTATTGCCAGTGGCCATGTCACAGGAGCAGCACATGAAGTTGACTTCAGGTATCAGTCCACCAGGAGGCGAATCCATGATTGATGAACCTCAGATAGGCAAGGCCCTGAGACCACAGCCTCTAGAATGTGTTTTGCTTCTGCTGTGCCTTTACATGTTTATTTCCGCTATCCTTCTCTGGTATCTGGTATAGTGTATCTCTGTATACTCTATAATATAGTGTGTTTATCTCATGGAAACATCCCATTCTACTGGACATTTTTACCTATGTATTACTATGAAAATGACTTATTTCTAAGTTATACTGTCTAATTAATAACATCAATGTTAGTTTAAATAGAGTTTTGATGATAAAAAAATATCAACAAGGAAGTATCACAGTTAGAACCCATGAGTTTCTATTGAGGAGCCAGGTTAATGACTAAGAAAAACAACCCAGTCTCAGTAGCCCAGCAGCTTAATTTTTTAAATCTTAATGTCGGGAGATGTGTTCACAGGTTTTCATTTATAGCTGAATCAAAACTTTGAAAATAACAAAGTTAGATTAAGATGTTTTTGTCAAATAGCTTTGGGATGAAAAACTCAAGAAGACAATCTAAAGTTTTAGAAAGGTACATAGCTGAGTGAGAGACTCTTTAAGGTCAGGGAACAAGAGCAGAGCAGCTCAATTATCATTAGCTGATGCGCCTTTTTTGCTAGGATTGGTTGATGACCAAAAGCGATGACTAATTCCTTATATCCATTTCTACTCCCAATCTCCTCATATAATAAACTACTGATGAGTTGGTATGCATCCTAAAGATTTAGAGTTGATTCTTTTCCATATATAAAAGTTTAGATTTGTGATTCCTTGTAAGATTACCTTTCAAGATAAGTAATAAAGTAACTGGTCCTTTTTTGTAACCACAAAATGCAGCCTGCCAGTGGAAGGATATATTGCTTGCTTACATACTGTTCATCTTAATGAGTTTCTTGGGTATGGATGTGTGTGGGTTCTTGGGATAATTTGTTTTTCACCTGTAATATGTAAAACATTGAGCATGTAAGGGACATAGAAAACATGCTGTTTTTTTACTTGTATTCATTGTAATCATTCACATAAAAAACAGAATATAACCACATTGTGATTTTTATATTGACTGAAAGATTTTGCTAGGGTATATAAGATGTAAGGGAAATAATAAAGATAGAGTTAAAATGAGTTAGAAGGGAAACATTAAGAATGAGAGAGTTAGAAGAAAAACATCAAAAATGAGAGATTTAGAAGGAATTAGAAGAAAACCATCAATAATAAAGATAGAATTAGGAGGAAAACATGAAGAAAGAGAGAAGGAAATCACCAAAGGTCTGGCCTTTGTGCACTCCCTCTGGCCTGGTGAGCAGGATGGCCTCGACATGCAGAACGTTGCCGGCGAGTTCATGGACCTGTACATGCCTTGGAAATGCTCTGCAAGCAATCGCATCATTGGTACCAAGGACCATGCATCCATCCAGATGAATGTGGCTTAGGTTGACAAGGTCACAGGCCAGTTTAATGGTCACTATTAAACCTATGCTATCTGCAGGGCCATTCGAAGCATAGGAGAATAAGATGATTCTGTTCTCCGATTGGCTAAAGCTGATGGAATCATCTCAAAGAACTTCTCATCAGAAGAGGCTGGGATATTTGTCATAAATAAAAGTGAGAAAGTAAAAAAGAAAAAAAGAAAAGAAAAGCAGTCTGAAGGAAACCATCAAGAAAGTGTGTGGGTGTTTTTTCCCTTAACCCCCTGGGCTGCTGGAGGCTGGTCCTCCAGGCAGCAAAACCAATGTCTGACTGTAAATCATAGAACTAGAAAGAATGAGAGAGCTAGGAGAACATCGAGAGAGTTAGAGGAGAAGAAAACGTCAAGAGACAGAAGGGACATTTCCGGATAGAGATGAGAGAGAAAGAATACAGAAGAATAAAAGGAGAATTCCACCAAGGGTGTGTGTCTGTGTTTTTTCCTTGATCCTCTCAGATAACAATATCTTAGTTTTCTGACTCCATGGATTCTCTTTGAATCAAAAACTTCCTTAAATTAAAAAATTGAATAAACACTTTGAACATAAAATTTTGTTTTATAGTTGAAGATTATTTTCTATGTTGGTGTCATGTGTCTATTGTATCTACTGATAATTTAGAAGGAAAATTTACTTCTATTTTCTTTCTGTTTTCTCTCCAAGTGACTTAAAGAAATGCCAAAGCACAAGGCTCTCACTATTGGATGCAGATATTCTATACAACACACACAGAGCACATTTAAATATAAAATGTTTAGATTTTACCTACAGTTTTCTGATAACTGTGTCTCTATGACCCATAACAGAGCTTTTGAATGTGTATGTGTATTTACTAATAATATTAACTCTTTTTCTAGTTAGTTTTATGCCAAACTCTATTTAGATAAACATATACAATCATTATTCAATTAATCACTCAGACTAAAATTTTATAAATGAATACAAGAAATGTTCCTTATCATTGTTCACATCTACTATGGTCAATGAAGGTTGAGCCCCACATGTTTACTTTGATCCTTTGTCACCCAAAAACTTGGCTTCCATTTCTAGGAAAACAGGGTGTGGGGAGATTCTCTGTCACATCCTAGTTCTGAAATCCTGAAATACTTTGCTTTAGAAGAGCCACATAGACACTATTTTGATTCATAGTCTTGAACCAGGACAAGCTATGCAGCCACAATTAACTGCATAGAAGAATGTCTGTATATGGCAGACACCACCTGCCTCTGCCATACTTCGTATAATATAAATCCAGAGCCCTAAAAGCTAATTTAGAAGGTGAGAAAAAAATCAGCAAATTAATAATAAGATGCCTTATAAGTCATATTAACAAGTTACTAAAATGATTTCCACAAAATTATCTAAACAAAGTGAAATGCAAATGCACCTATGCAATTTTCCAATGTCTGGTTTGTCAGAAACAATTTATTTTCAAACTAGTTAGTTATTCTGAGATGTCTGCAACACTAGTTGTAATATCATATTAGCGTTATTTATTTTCCAATATCAGTATAATTAAGAATAACTGGATCATTTCTATTGTTGTTTTATATGAAAATAAGAAAAACTGTAGGCATATTGAGCTACTTTGCCTTTGCTATAAATCCCCATCTTGGCATAATTAAAGTATGTCATAATATACTCCTGGCCTTTCTTTCTTTACTAACTGTACACAGAGAAAAAAATACAATCACTTATAAAGAACTGATTTAAGTTTCAGCAAAAACTTAAATTTACCATTTTTCTCATTAAATTTTATAATGAAATTATTATACTATAAATTTTTAAATTTTCTACTTTTGCTATATGATGCAATTTTTATTTCTTTGAACTAAAATATTCAATTAAAAACTTTCCTAATTTGGAATTATTGATTTAGAGAACATAAAGCTCATATATAAGTTATTTTCTTGGAATCATTTTGTTCTCTGTGTTCTCCCTCTATTTTTCTCTTAAGGTCATATTTCACAGGCATAATAAAAGGTAATATTTTTCTCCATCTTGAATTTTTTATTTCTGGAAGAAATTTTAATGGTGTTATAATTTTCTTAGGTTTCTACTATTTTGCCTTAGTATAATTTTAAAGTGTTGCCAGATTTTGTAACACATCAGAAGCTTCCTTATGAAGAAGAGATTATGTTTAAAAATAAGATGAGTAATTAAATCACAGCTTGATTCTTGTTTCTTGGTACTGAGTAGATGCTGGAGTTGGTAAGAGCCATTACTTATAGCTTTTAAAAAAACATGTGCTATACCATTCCCCCACTGGTCAGAACTAACCATATCTCAAGCAGACTTTTGTTTTTGAGGAACATTTATTTAAAGTGGTATTATATATTATCTCTGAGCATCATTTTAAAATTAAAAATTTAATTATCCTATAGGATGTAAATACACTGTAAAGCATTGACTTCATAGGTTTATAAAAAAAATATGAGAAAATGTCTTCATAGAAAAGTTAATGTCTTAAGAATCCAACTGTCTTCCAATGACATCCAACTAATATTTGCTGAACAGTGGTAGGAAGTAGAAGCAGTGGTGGGCAGTGGAGATCCAGATGTCTCTGGCTTACAAAGCCACCCATTAACAGTTCACATATGTTTAGTTTGTTACCTTCAGTACAGGCTAACTTAGTGCCGCCGGCATGATGGCTTTTGGTTACAAAATGTCTAATGGTCTTGAAACTTACTGGGCAGAGGTGAGTTAAGCAGACAGCATAAAAAATAGCTGTGAGGATAAAAAGTAGAATGGATGGCAGAGTAAAATTGCCTGTATAATTAAAATCTTACAGACATACACAAGTGTGTAAATAATATTAAAAATGATTTTACTTTGATCACAGTACATGAAGAAATCAAATTTGTAGGGACCATGAAGCTTCTTCATGCTGGTTTGCTTTTATAGTATCAGAAATTTCTGGTAGGCTGCAGAGAGGAGAGATCACCATCTTACCCAGTATGATCTCTGTGAACCACAATAACGAGAGCTATGTAAGATAGTCCTTGGATGAAATGAATAGTGGCATGAATGTTATCAGACTAACTAACGACTTTCTGATTGTATTCAAGGCCCACTTCACACTTTCTTAGTACTGTTAATCTGGCCAAGAATCCCTAGTTCTGGAGCTTACAGGCTCCGAGGGTGAAACTACTACTATCATTTTGCTAAATGGACACAGTATTAATCTGTTTTTTGAACTTGTACCTGTGCCCATAGATAAGTGCAGCCATCAGACCTCATCAGATAAGTTTCTTTGGGTAGTAGACAGTGATTAAGGTAGAAAATTCACAACTGCTATAGTGCAAATAATAGATACCAGTGAAGTGACCAGCTACAAATGGGATGTCACTAGCATCCTCTATGACCAAGGCTCAGGGGCCATAAAGAGAGGGAAGAAAGATTGTAAAAGCCAGAGACTGGGAAGGACCAAAGCTTAACAGTATCTTCTAGACATGACAAGATTCTGCTTTCATGGGTTCACAGCAGCTGTTCTGCAAAGGCCCGACAGTTAGCGTTCTAGAGTAGAACTGGAAAGGGTCATAAGCCCTATCTATCCCTTACTGTGGGAGTTAGGGATACAAAGGCTACAGGTTGTGGCTTGATTTCACCTTGACTCAAAATCAGGGAGTTTGAGCTTGTTTCTATGTTTAGCCAAAGGAGCACTCACCAGATGTCTTGTTCCCCAAGGCTGTATTATAGGATGCTTTTACATAAGGCACAGTAATAGATGCTTTGTGAATTAAGGAGGTGTTTATGCTTGTCTATACTTTGAACCATGATGTCCTTGAGAGGGGAGATCTTTTGCCTTCTCCTGCTTTGGGTATAAAAAGAACCCTAGAAATAACCTCGGAACTGTCACTATTGTCTGAGAGTCCTCTCAAATCTTTATTTCTGTCTCTGTCTAATTCTATCTCAGATATTTCTCAGTCCACACTACCTTCATACCAGGAACATTCCGAAAGGTCAGACGGGACCTAACAGACACCTAACTGAGCATAACTATGCATAGTTGGTGATTTATGGGGAAGGAATAGCCAATATTCTTTAAGGATATGTGCCTGGTAGTTCAGGTGTATATGAGAAACACCAATTAGACTTTGCATTTTGTTTTAAAAAAAAGTTTACATGAAATGGGGAATTGGGCACTAAGGAGGTGAAGGAAGATCTGGGAGGAGTTTGGGGAAAGTATGAGATGAATAAAATAAAAATATATTGTATAAAATTTTCAAAAAATTAATAAAATATTATTCAAACATTAAAGTTACTTCTAGTTTGTCTTCTGTTCTATTTTTACTCTATAAAGAGAATTTACTAGACTGTTCTCAGATTCAATTTGATCATCTTCCATAGGTGTCACATCCATTATGTTTTGAATAAAATGAGAAGGATGCTTGGTTAATTTAGCAGAGGAAATCAGGCAGATGCAAACAGACCTCCCTGCGTAAAGACTGTAATGTAAATTCACTGCACCATGGTTACCAGACTCTAAATTGTTGCCTCTCAGTTTTGTCCTGAAGAATATGTGTTGGTTCTCTCGGGACTTGGTTGTGTGAAATTCACATCCACGTGGCTCCCCATAAGAACCTCCATCTCTTGTTCACCTTCAAGACCACAAGCTACTCTGTGGCCAATGAGGGGAAAGAGCTCACAGGAAACTTCTTAAAGCAGATCTGGAAGTACCACTGGAGTTTTAGGATGAAGATCTGTGTTCTGGCTGGCATCTCCAACAAGGTCAGCATGGTCACTGGTCCCAATATGCTAATTAAAGAGACAGCAGTAAAAGAAAGGTTTGTTGAATGTGGCCACATTAGGAAGAGGAGCAAATAATGAGGTTCTGTGACCACTGTGTCTTTGGGGTGCTAACATGGGGTTTAAATAGAGGCAAAGGGCATGTATAATTTAGTGGTCCTGGCCAAGGTGTACCTCTCCCCCAACCACTGATCCATCTCTGTCTTGGGTCTCTCTTGTTCAGTGAAGCAAGGTGGTTTTATTGGCTGTCATAACCATGTGAAATCTCTTCCTGAGAGATACATTGCTTCTTTCATTTTTATGAAGGCATCTGTCTCCTCTTTCTTCCCCCAGCATCAGAAGTTTTAAATCTTTGCGGTTCATTATTTCAACAGTCTGGTGGCAAAAGGGGCTGGCACAAGACACTGTCTCCTGCCAGGTCAGTTTCAGAAATGGTTGACCTTCTTCCCATGACTCCACAGTCTCACACATTCTTGATCGACAGGAAAATGGCAGCATTGTGGTATGAGAAATTCTTGAAAAGAAAGCTTGCAAAAAGAGGGGAGGAGGTTTGGCCACAAACCAGTTGTCACTGCCCCCTAGCTGACTTAAGTCTCTAACAGAGACCAGAATCTTCTGTTAATGGCAAATGCTGCTTGTGCCTGACATTTAGAGGTACGGAGCCACCTTTCCGTTCTATAGTTTTGCTAAAGAACTATCACAATTATACAAGTTCCAGACTAATTGAGTTAAGTGTACAACAGTCACAACAACGAGAATGCAAGCTGTATCCAGCAGTCCCTGCTCTGGTGAGTCATCCAGTCAAGGATTCTATGACTCAGGACCAGACAGTCTGACAGCTGGATACTGTTCTAGAAATGCAGAGGCTTGTGGGCTGATTGAGGCTCTAGATCTTTCTAGAAGGAAGTGGGTTATAGTGTTTCCAGTCTCACTTTGTGTTGCTACTGTTAACCTAAAGGCTGGGGAAACCCTTGCAGCCTCTATATACAGTTTGGTGTCCTGGAATACCTGTCATTTCATCAACTGTAATTAAACTGATTGACATTTCAGTTGTAATTGGATTTATTGACTGAACCTTTTGATTCATGTTCTATTGCCATAACCAGTTTCTCTTTAAGGCCCCATTATTACTTGCCTAGTCTCCCTTGCCAATTCAGTTCTTCAGTGTGTTGATGGATGATGTCTTTTCTATTATACACATTTTGAACATGTATAATTTTATGTTTACTTATTAATTTATATCAATGCTTATATCACATATTTTTCCCTTTGTCAATATGCTTGCATGATCTGCCCATGTTGCTGTGTCTTATGTTGGGCTTTAGATGTACAGACCTAGGTAGAGATTGGCAGGAAGACAGTTTATAGATAATCACCTGTGTTTCAGAGTTGACCCTTGGGAAGAAAAGAGGGAATCATGCCAAATAGAGAGAAGCTAGCTGGTCATTCTTTGGAGCTAGAAAAATGGGTATCTGAAAAAGTGACAGCAGGATATATAAAGAACTGCCACTCTGTGTGTCAATGTAGAATCTTCCACTTACCTCTATCTACTCATTACCTATCTGCCCAGATTCCTTGACATCTCAAAGGATGCTGCACCTTTATGCCATTTATAGTGGGCACTTGGAAGTTTCCCTAGGGATTGTCCCGAGGGAATTTTTGGGTTTCTGGAACCACTGTTTTTGCTTTTTGCTCTCACCAGAAGCACACGAGGGTCTCTTCTCACCAACATTGTAACTCTTGTCTCTCCAGGTTGTCCCAATCTGATGGATCTGTGATGCCAAATTTGCATTTTAAAACTATCTATGACTTTGAGAATTTTTGTATGCTTTTAATCTCAAGTTTTTCCATGAATTATCTATTCATTTTCTTTAATTTTTCTATTGGGTTCTAAAGAACCATTGTGGTCTCTTTTTAGCTGGTGAACAATCCCTCATAAATTTTGATGATGATATCTAAAGAATTTAAACTACTCTCTTAGATGTATGGATTCCTGTTTCGATTTAATTAATCATATTTTCTCATTCTTGCTGTCTGTCTGCTTCTCTCTCACTCACATGCCCAGCTGTTTGTGATAATTTTGAATGATTATGTTGATTATATAATAATCATGTAGATTTTTTAGATTGGCTAATTAAAAACAAGACAAAACAAAAAGCTCTTTCTGTGTGTGTGGTGTGGTATGTATGTGTGTTGTGTGTGTGTAGTGTGTGGTGTATGTGAATGTGGTGGTGGTGTGTGTGTGGTGTGGTATGTGTAGTGTGGTATGTATGTGTGTGGTGTGGTGTGTGTATGTGGTATGTGTGCATGATGTGTGTGTGTGTATGGTGTAGTGTGTGGTATGTGTGTGTGCTGTGATGTGTGTGTGGTGTGGTATGTGTGTGTGTTATGTAGTGTGTGTGTTGTGTAGTGGGTGTTGTGGTATAGTGTGTGTGGTGTGGTATGTGTGGTGTGGTGTGTGGTATATGTGTGTGGTATGTATGTGCATGGTGTGGTGTGTGATGTGTGTGTGTGTGCATGCTTGCTGTCATTCTTAAGTTAATAAAGCCTTAGAGAGTTCTCCGCCATTTCTGAGTCGTGAGTTCTCTTTGTAGTCAGTTGAATCCATACAAAGGAGCTGAAGGTATGAGGGGAGCTGGCTCTGCTGCATCCCAGTCTCTTTGCACCCATCTGTCTCCCTCCCCGCTTCCTCCCTCAGTCTCATCTCTCTTAAGTATTAGTCACAACAGGACTTCTGGAAATCAGAGCTTAACAACTCTATGATTTTTCTGAAGGCCTTGATTTTACCTCAAACAGATATAATTTGAGAAATATTTTTCATGTAAGAATGTATATTCTGTAGTCATACAATACACATATAAATGTGGTTCTGAGTGGTGCATTCTTGGGCTGTCTTTTCATTCTGTCAGGAAGCAGACACCTCCAGGCTAGACTGTCATCTCTCCTCAGGGAGCACTTAAGTCAAAGGAATACATTCCCAGCCATCTGTCTCAGGTTGAGACTTGCCATGTTTAGAGCCGATCCTCCAGAGGCCCTTACTGCAGAAGCTCAAATTGCCTTCCCAGGGTAGGAAGGCGTAGGTGTAAGTGTAGGGGTAGGATGATGGTGTAGGCCCAACCTGCTCCCTCAACCCAGCTAGCACATAGTTTGGAAACTGTTACTTTACATTTATTTTTCTTCCCAGAAGTGTATCTCCTTTATTGCAGCCAGAGAGGCACACGCAGGAACACCTCACTCCTTTTTGAGTTTAGACACAATATTTACAAATTGATTGGGAAAATCTGGCAGCAAAAAACTGGTGCAGGCATGCTGGACACACACACAGACTACCCATCTGTGGACTCCCTCATCAGAGGTCTTGCTACTGAGAATTTTGTTTCTGTTCTACGTCAAACACATTTCCTGAGTGAGAGGCTCCTGTGAGTGATAGAATCAGTTTTAAGTTGTGTTTGGGTCAAAATGTGTTAGAAGTGGGCTTTGATGATTGCATTCTAGCAGCTGTTGAGAGAGAGAGACAGAGTGCGCATGGAGAGTCTTTTAGTGCTCCCCTACCAAGTGACAGAGTGATGTATTTGCATAAAGTGAAACATTACTTATCATTTATTCATAAAAGGCAAATGCACAATGCAGTCTCTTCAGCGCCTAAAAGTCTTGTCAGAGGCAGCTTGTGGCTGTCCATCACCTGTATTGTAGATGAATAGCCACGTTTCCCAGAAAGAAGCCAGCTTCTTTGCGTTTCACCATCCATATCTCTATGTCTAGTTAAGTCTGCTTAACACAGGGATAAACCTGGGACTGCAGAACCAAACCAGGCAAGGATTGTGGGAGGCGCTCTGTGCATCTCATGAGAAGTGTCAGGTGCAGCATGCTTCAGATTCACATGGGCTTGAGGTCTTGGAGGCAACTTCAGCAGGTGAGTAACATAGCTAGAAGTAATAAAATCCATGTCCAGGTGAGAGGTTTCCATCCCTGCCTCTCATAGTCACTGTTGTGTCTTCAGGTCGTGATTCCCATGTGAGACATGACAGACTGTCCTGGGGGAATCATGGGAAGAGTGTGGAGTGAACGCCTCCGGGAAGAAGATAAAAGGGAAGCAAAGATCCTTCCAGATCATTGTGACCTAGTTTATGTCGGTTGCTGGAGCGTCTAGATGCTCAGGCCCGTTATTATTTCAAGAGTCTGTAGACTACCATGTAGTCCTCCATAGATTACTGCTCATGGTTCTGGTTGTCTTTTTCGTAGATTTCATAGAAAGTACTATTATGCACTTATTTATGAGACCATTTTATTTATGTCTCTCCTCCACTAGCCTGCATGTCCAGACACTCTGTAAGGAGCTGCGCCGGGGGGAGGGGAGCATCTTTGGACAATGACTGGATAAGTGAATGAAGGCTCCACATTGCTCTGTGTCCAGGACATGGAGGTCTACAAACACCCTGGAGACCATTTTCCAGTGTCACTGTTGTGGTAGAGGAAACAAACACCCTTGCCCTAGTTTCTACATGTATATTTTCACATAATGTGCTCTCCTGCTGGCTCTTACTCACTCCTTGGCTTACATTTTTAACACAATTTTTATTTTTGAAACTGTAGTTATTCACCCAGGGTTTTTCAGCTTGTATCTGGTGATGGGGATTAGTTCAAGGTGCTAGAAAGGGCAACAGGTGTCACCAGCCCTGATGCCTGCCCACTTGGCTTTTGCAAAGGCAATGTTTGACTCTCAAAAGTGGGTATTCCCCGGTGTGAACAGGCATTTGGTTTAGTGGGACAAACATAGGACTCAGAACATCATGTTTGTGTTTCATCAGCTGTGTGGCCTTGGACAGGAGACCTGGTCACTTTGGGCTCAGCTTTTTCTTTTATGAAACAGGGATAAAGATACTTTCTTCTGAAGTCACTGGAAAATTAAATTGGAAAATATCAGTGAGGCCTTGATCCAAAATAAATCCTTAGCAGATCTGTTGTGTACATCACCCCCGACCTTTTTCTTTCCTCCCTTTCTGCCGTCTTCATTGAGAGGTCGAGGGGAGCACCTACCACCCAGTTAGTGAATGAGTTCACTCAGTGAGTGAATGCAGGAAGACCCGAGTGAGTGTGGGTGTGTCCACACTATGTGTTACTTTGGAGTGTTGAATAGGAGTGGTGGAAGTTAGTTATCAGGTACCCAAGGGTCTGGACACTGTGGCAAGCCTTTGAAAGGCGTTGTC
This sequence comes from Sigmodon hispidus, assembly GCA_004025045.1. NCBI lineage: Eukaryota > Metazoa > Chordata > Mammalia > Rodentia > Cricetidae > Sigmodon > Sigmodon hispidus. The sequence continues at coordinate 287,683 of PVIH01000098.1, read as the reverse complement.
TCATTTAATCAACGCAAGAATGCTTTAAGTAAGGCTCCATTATCAACACTGTACAGATAAAATGAAAGGTCAGTGAGATCATAGTGGGATAATGGTGTCATAAGTAAGAAGTGATTTTACTAAGGTGCCTTGAAACAGAAGGCCACCGATGGGGTGTATGTGCAAGCTACCAAGGTAAACCAATGAACGACCACTTATCAGATCAAGGCCTCTTCGTTTCATTATTAACTCTGCGATGAAAAAGGGAAAACATAATTTAGCATGACAGATATGCTGGCTTAACATCAAGTGGGAATAATGGTGAAGCTATGGATGATCTGCAAGTGTGGGAATCTGCACTTTGGTATAGCACGGTGGGGGTGGGTTTGGGTGGGTACCAACAGAGGAAGGGAGGATAATAAAGTCAGTCCTCCCAGAACAAAGAAAATCCACGCTTTTTTCTATCTACTCGACAAGGGAGAGGAGAGGAGACCAGCAAGGGACTGATGAGACGGTCGGTGGGGCCTGCAGGGGCCCACCAGTGTAGGAAAGCAAGAACGCCTCTGTGACATGCACCAGCTTGCCTGTCATGTTCAGTGTCTTCTGTGTCACTAAAGACTTTGTTACAATTTGAATTTGTAATGCCCTCTCAATAGGTTCATCATTTGAATGTTTGGGACGCCAGATGCACTATTTGGGTGATGTTCTGGGAATTTATAGGGCTGAACTGGAGGAAATGGGTAACTTTGGGTGTGTCCTTGGGGGTGTATTATTTTTGGATACTTCCTGCTTGGATCTCTGTATCATAAAGTACACTTACCTCTACCAAAAGCTCCTTCTGTTCTACTGCCCTGCCCAGGTACATGGGACTAAGATTCTATAAACTGAACCTTACAAAATTGGGAGCCGAAGTAACCCTTTTCCTTAATTTCCTTAACAGATATTTTATTAACCACAAGGCAAACAAACTAATAAAACTTCAGAGGACATTAAAGAAATATTTATTTTTATGTTATGTGAATGGGTATATTGCTTGAATGTCTGCATGTGTACCACATATGTGCCTGGTACCCGTGGAAGGCAGAAAAGCACACCAAGTCCTCTTGTTACAGAATCCTCATGTGGAACAGAACTCAGGTCTTCTAGAAGAACATATAGTACTCTTGATAACTGGAGCATCTCTCCAGCCTCCCAGGGATATGTTCTCTGAACTTCCTTCCTTCTGACATTCAACTGAAGGTTGGGGCTTAACCTTGTGTTGGCTCAATGGAAACCATGAGGGAGAATGAATGGCTGATAGATATGGAAGGCCTGCAGTTTTCTGAAGGGAAAGAAGAGTTAGTGGATGGTGCTTCGGTGAGGAGGAACTGAAAAGAGAGAAGAAAGGGGACTGTGACTGGGCTGGGCAAATTAATTAATCAATTAATTAATAAAAAAGAAAAGAGATTAGGAGGGAGAGTCTGGTAATGACAGCATCTAGAATATCTTGGAAGTGCTCTGGCTTTGGATGGTGAGATGAAGCCTATCACTATGAGCTCCTGTGCCAAGGTGGCCCTGAGTGTCACCTGTATCTATGAGCAGATCAGCATGAGGAGAAAAAGAATGGCCCAAAGGAGGGGAAGGACCATGTAGCAGAATATTTGTTTGACTATACAAAGATGTGTTGCATTTGTGTAATTATGTAAAGATATGTTGCTGTTTTACCATGCCCTCCTAAGGCATCTGATTGGTTTAATAAAAAAGAGGAATGGCCAATAGCAAGGGAGGAGATATAGGTGGGACTTCCAGCAGAGGGAATAAATAGGAAGAGGAATTTAGATTCAAAGAAGAAAGAAAAAGAGACAGCAAGGAGATGCCAGGGGCCAGGCAGACATGGAGGAGGCAGGAAAGTAGAACATACAGAATGAAAGGTGAAAAACACAGAGGCAGAACATAGATGAGTAGAAACAGGTTAAATTAAGTTAAAATAGCTAGTGGGACAAGCCTAAGCTAAGGCTGAGCATTCATAATTAATAATAAGTCTCTATATCTTATTTGGGATCTGGCTTGTAGCCCAAAGAAAATTTCAAATATAGGGCCATGGTTACAACCACTTGTCCAAGGAAGCATCCTGGATTCCTCTGGGTCTCATGGTTATCAGGAAGAATAACCTAGTTTAGGGTTCATCACTCCAGGAATTTGCTGGTCCTCAGTAAATGCCTCATCTTAGTCAGATCATGATTCTAGTTGTCTCTAAAGGTAATCCTGCCAGGCTCAGCTCAAATATAACGTGGACGGAAGGAAGCCTCATGGGGTTAAGCACTGTCACATTCACCATGTCCTTCTCACTCATGTGGCTCTAGGATGGAGCCCAGCGATACTGATCTAGTCCAAGGAGTTTGCAACTCACATCCCACCACATGTCTGAACAACAAAAACCCTCAGAAGTCATCTTTACTGTGAAATTCTAAAATCATATTTATTCACCAATTCACAGAAGTGTCATGACGACCACCAACATGAATCAGTTTGTAGGCATTTACAAGCCAAGGCTGAAAATAAATATCTGTCTGTGTTGAATAGGCATTTAACAAATTACTCAGAAACTGCAGGAATTGAAACTGTTAGAAATTTAAAGTTTGAGATTCAGGCATGATAAGATCACAACCATGGGAAGAGACTCAACCGATTCCCCAAGAGGTTATTTTCCTATGAAATCATTCTGTACATGTACACTCTTGGCCTCCTTCACTCTGCGTCAGTTAGAATCTAGTAGGGCAATTAGGCAGGGAGAGGGTACCATGGAAAGGGGTGCGAGGGGAAGGTTTTTCTATGGTCCCCTGTGGGTGGGCAACCTTTTTGATCAACAACATAATGCACTGTTCTGAAGTTAGATTCCATTTTCTATAAACTCATAAGTCCTTTTAATAAGACATTTCAAGGCTTGCATTGTATCAGACTCATACACACACAGTAGCATAGTTACCAAATAAATACATTTGTAGACTACAAAGATTCATTCTTGGAGGCAGCTCAAGAGGCTCAGAACATGTGTGCCAAGGACACGCTGAACAATCCCCAGGTGATGCTGGATCCAGGTAAAGACACTCCAGTCACACTGTCCTAATGGTCACTGACCAGTAAGGAGCTTCCATACAACGAGGCTGCTTTTTCTCTCTACAGGGTGGATCCCAGAGATGATACAGCAGAGCAAACAACCTGCTTATCTCAGGTCTTTCCTGTGCACTGAGGCTATTTGTTCCAACAAACAGGCTTCTCACACAAGCTTTCTAAATAGTGAGATCATCTCCAGAGATGGGAGGAGGGAAGGGCCTGAGATTGGCTGAACCCAGAACCTTTATATTTAGTCATCTGTCATGACTGAAGACAACAGATCCAACAGTAACTATCATTGCTTAGGGAAAGGCAGGGAGAATGGTAAGAGATTCTACCCTGTAGAAACAGCATTGTGAGTGTTATTCAGATAGGTTCCAAATGTGTGCAAGCCACTACGGGCACCACTGTCACTGTTCACCAGTGACAGATCCAGTGTCTGCAGCTGTCTCACTACTGCATGGATAATGGAAATTCACAAAGGCTTCTTGAAGCTAGGAGGAGCATGTGGTCAAGGTGCTTTTATATGGCTCAGTCAATACGGAGTTTAGTGAGATAACGGGTCTTCACCAAGTAGGGACAAGCTAGGTACTTCACTTCCAAATATTTATGACTCCTGCTGTGGTCCAGGTGCTTTTTCCAGGGCTTTGAGAGCTAAAAGCAAATACCAAGAATAACCTAAGGTTTCTGGAGAATTAAAATTTATTGGGAATAATGACCTCTTTGTTTTGTATCTCACTTCCATATTATAGATATGTATATATGTATGTACATATATATTATCAACTTACCTTCAGCTACTTACGTCTGGTATTTTATACTTAATACTCTAGTTACCTAAACTAATGGCCCATCACATAATTACGACTCCTTCTTACATACATTACAATGTCCATGCAATAACATAACAAGCCCCACTCTAGTTACTATAGGCTTCCTTAGGTACAGCCAGCTTCTATGAAAGCTTTCTTTGTATTCTCCACTTCAATCCCCAGTCATGATCAGGACACCAACAGCTCTTTCTTGGAAGCAGATCATATGAAAACCTGGTAGGTAAATTGATCTGTCATCCACTTCAAGTGGCTCAGACTTGCAAAGCAATTGTAGTGACTGCCTCTGCAGTCACATGGCTACACTTTCCCATGATTCCTTTGACACGTGAATATAAATGTAAGAACAGAGCAGTGCCCTCCCTTCTTGGCTGTTCCTTATGCTGTCACTCCTAATCAACGTCTAGTTCACTCTCCAATTCTATCACTTTCTCATTCAACATCTCTTCCCTTCCTTTTCAAATGATTCACCTGGGTGCCAACTCTAACTTTCACCAAAACTTTTACTCTATTTCTACCCTGTGGAGTATGTCTGTAAGAATGCCATCAATATTTCTACCAAGGCTCCTCTGTATCATGGAGAGTGGGTTGGGTGAGAGCCACACTTCCTGATGATCAGAATGGATGCACTGTTGCCTCCAAAGATGGACGCATGCATTTCACTCAGCCATGTGACTCATGGTCTCCTTGAGGAATCCTTGACCTTGCTAGGAATCCTTCAGGAGGGCAGAAGCTACCTTCTTCTCCACCCTAATCCCAAAGGGATGCTGGAGTCTGGATCTAAAACCTGTGGGTTGATTCTCTGCCTTTGCAAATACATATAACCTCTTAGCTTCTTTTTCTGACAGCTCATTCTGCTGGGAAAAAAAAGAACCCTCGATATTTATGTGTTTGTGTCCCATGACTGTTTGAAATGCTCAGTATAAAGGATCCAGGTAGCAGAGGTGCATTTTCATTCCTAGATAAAAGAAAATAAACATTAAAGCCAATATGATTTTGTTCCTGTGATTAATATACACCATCTGCATTCTGGAGCCTCTCAGGTCTGCTGTCCTTTTCTCATTAGACTATCAGGATTGGAGCTTCATCGTGATGAATCTTTCTACAGTATATCTGATAAAAGGGTGGGAAGGTGGCAAAGGGCAGGGCTCTATTTCCTCATCAAGGCTTAGCTATGCTTGCTTCTGGGAGACACGTTTACTGATCCTACCTGAGAAAGATTGCTTTGCAAAGGAGCCCCTTCCTGTCGGCCATCACCTGCCCTAACCCTTCCCACTCGTCTCTCATTCCTGATTTTACAAAAGGCAACTGATACACTAAAATGGGGCTGGGGCATCTTTCTCCACCAGGGCATCTTCAAACTATATTCATTCTCTGAGGCCAGGTAATCTCTGGGATTCTATTTTACATTTGTTGAGGCCATGCTGTGGTCCAGATGCAGACATGTTGGGTGCATCCTGAGTGCAGGACCAGGATCCTGGGACACATCAGTTACTCTTCTTGCCTCAGGGAGGTGGTAAGCGGTATACTCTCTACCTCAGAGTGTACCATGTCAATGGTTCAGAAGTACCCATTCACATATTCTGCTTGTCATCATGTGTCTCATTCCTGGATAGCTGACATTCTGATAATCACTTTTTTCCCCTGATATCTGGTTGGATCTGATCTCCTGCTCCAAGAGCAAACTGTCTCCTTGTCTTACAAACGTGTCAATGAGAGTCGTGTTTCCAGGCCTACTCTCCATCACTTTATGTTTGGTCCCTTCAGAGGCTTTTATAATAAATGGCTGGTGTGTGAGGGAAACATGGAAAATTGCATTAAGTCTCAGGAAAAAAAACTGTTGTCGGCAGGGACTTCACTCAGAGAGGCCAGGCTGGGAAAGAAAATTTCCACTATTTGGTTTCCTCACGATTCCCAGAGCTAAATAACAGGCATGCCCTACATTTTCTTTTCTGTTTTTCTTTCTACTTAATGAAAAAGGCAGATTCTAAGTTCGTAGAGATATATGCTCTCACTATGGTCTCTGTGCTGGTCTTAGGCTTCCTTTGGCATTTTTAGGGGGCTCAGTGAAGCATCTGTCGGGGGGGGGGGAGACATATTTCTGAGCAGGACAGGTTGAGTTTATAGAAACTTAGTACTACTGGTTCTCCTGGCTTACATGCTGTTTTGTGCCCTGACCTCTGACCATGACCCTGAGATCTTGATATGAGGTTAGACTTAGGGCATAGGCATGGTGACTGATAAAACACTAAGGAGTCCCAGCTGAAGGCTTATGGTGCTAATACCATAGAGATTTTATGCCATTAGTCAGGCATCGGGTATCTGGTAGTTCAAGGAAAGGAAAAGTGTTTGGAACCGGGAGCCTATATGGACCATAGAAATAATATTCCCTCTGTACATGAAGCTGCAGGTTTGACTTTTTTTTTCTACTTTAATAACATGGGTTACTGTCCTTCCAAAAGAAGCAATCCATCCCCATCCGATTCCATTCTTGAATTATGACTGCATTCCCTGGTCTCACTACAAATGATCAGTGCTGCAGTAGCCTGGGAGTGTCCTTGAATGACCCTGTGCTCCAGGAAGCACGCTGTGAGCAAAGTAGCCTCCTAGTGGCCTGGCTTCATGGCTGCAGTCTCAAGGTTTCCACTTAAAACATGACTTTGAAGGAGGCTATTCAATAGACTGGGCAGGTGGCTTCCCTGGGGGTTGGGTGATTTCAATACAACCCTCCTAGGCAGTGTCTCTCACTACTGTAGAACAGACACATGGGCTGGAATCATCTCACACCGGAGTAGAGGAGAGAAAATGGAATCGGGACCAGGTTCTTTGAAATTATTGCTTCAGGGTATGAACTGGGGCCCCTGCCCTGCTGTTTTCTCTCTCACCACATTAGGAGTTGCTCATTTTCTCTGATCTGTTAGCAGCAGCCCCTCCAAGTAAGTGACAGCAGGGGCTGGTTTCATCCTCCACAGCAATGGTTCCCAAACCTTGACCTGCTGGAGCACCCAACTGTTCCTAAAGCAGGGCTTGCTGAGCCTCCCTTCCAGAGCCTGCCTCACTAGTGCCCAGGTACTGCTGCTCTTCTCAGCCTGCAGACCACACAGCCAGGGAACATGGTGGACAAACCTCCAGAGCTCCATCCTTCACGTGTGAATCCTCACATCAGGCTGGCCAGACCCTGGGCTTTGGCTATTAGTCCCCCACCCCCTTAATCACTGTTCATAACCTGTCTGTTCTGTCTGGCTGCTGCTTCTAGTTAGGGAATTCTTCTTAGTTTTACCAAATCTCAGCCATCAGACATACTATTTCTGCATAGAGGGAAAAGCTTTTCTCTATAAGTGACCTGAACCATAACCATAACTAAAGGAGCATTTAGGAGCACATTGTTCATTTCCCTAAAGATTGTCTCTGTTTGCTCATGGAGGCCCTTCAGAAGCCCGGTGGTCGTCCCTACCATCTGACTTAAAATAGATGACTGCAAAGCAATTGCATTATACCCCTAAACTTCTGCCCCCAAGAGTCTAACTGCTGTGGACAGCCTCTGGCACTACAAGCCCTGGGATTTCATGGGCAAGGCTCCTTCTTCCCCTCATTCCCTGGCTTAGAGTCTAGTATACGTGAGTGCTCAGTGAAGACTTGCTGAATTTGGTCAACATAGATGCAAACAGAGACTCCTATCTGCTGACCGAACATGGCAGTTATCTGACTGTTCTCTGAGATGCTTGTGGAGGTAATCTCTGTCTCTCTTTGTTACCATGGGATAAAGGGTAGCTTGACGCCTGATCCACAGCTCCTGGAAAACCAACTCTCCTTTCTCAGCTACTGTCAGAAGGAAGCTAATGTAGAATAAATGTATAAAGTAAAACAAATAAAGACAGGCAAATGAGGGGGCTAAAGTTGACTTCAAATCTACTACTGCTCATTTCCTTTCCCTACAGCTGGACAACAGAAAATGGTTACATGAAAATTAAACCATGCCAAGGGCTTTGGCTTGTCAGCCTCAATAAATGTCTGGCACAGATAGAGAAGCCTGCACCATCACAACTGCCTGAGCACATTGCAGGAGGTTTCTGGGATTCCCCAGAGGCTCCATGTTATATGAACATCATCTACTATTCACTGGCAAATTCTTTAAAAGAATTAGATTTATTCCCTCCCATTATTTTTTGCAAAGCCTATCTGGTTAATTTAAATGGGGGAGATGATTAAAAAAAAAGCAGTCCTTTCTTTGCTGCTAATATTGAGTCATGGAGGCAAGAAGACTGTTAATTTTGAAGTGTTCAGGGTAGGGCTTTCTGCTGATTGTATTGCTATTGATTCGAACAGCCACAAGTCTTTAGGATCATTTTTAGAGTGAAGACATGAACAGGGCTGAAATGAAAATCAGTCCTGGGTAATGAACACTTCTGCTTGGGAATCATTATGGACTGAGCCCTGCTGGGAAGGTGCTGAGTCTGGGGAGTTAGCTCTTGCCTCAGCAGAGGAGGGACTCAGTGATTAGCTAGTTTCCTGGGTCCAGAGCATCCAACCCTCAGGAATATTTGTCTGATTTCATTAATTCAAAATAACAAGTGGGATTTTTGTTGGTTCATTTATTTATTTATAAGAAAGCTTTCCTGAAACACGCTAGAGTTTTCCAGCTGTTCAGTTCAAGGCAATGACCACAAGGGAGCTGATGGATGGGCATGCTGTTATGGTTTGTTTCCTTCAGGGAAATGCTGGGCTGCTTTCTGTGTGTTGTGGGTGAGAATCTGCTTCACATGGATCTGCCTGGTGGCTAGCTTTCTAGATGTCTTGCAGGCTCGTTATAGTGGAAAATGAGACATAAAGTAAAAAGTTTGTGACATGAAAGGAATTCAACAAGTTCAAATTTCCTCTTCTTTTTTCAGTATCACAAATCAATCTTACTGGAAAGTAGATGGAGAAACTAATTGGGATGTCTCTTTGTTTGGGTATTGTCGATGGTTGCTTTCACACCATGAGGTGCTTTCAGAGAACTGACAGGACAATGCCTGGCCACTTGGTCTTTCCTTTCTGATCTTTCCAGATAAAGTTTGTTGATCTCTGATGCACAGGAAGAGGCACTGCAGTGGTTACCTTGACAGAGACTCGGGCTCTCTGGAGGACACACTCCCTTGTTAATTTCAGAGATTTTGCTCTAAACAGCATGATAGGATGGTTGGCTAATTCAAAAGAGGTCTCACAGAAAGGGCTGTGTGACTTGGCACCTTGGTCAGACTTACAGAATTGTTTGAATCTGTTAGAATACACTCAACATTCCTTGAGAGACTTCTCCAGTAGGACAAACGAAGCTGTGCTGGTCTCTTCTGAGCCTCCCTCCTTTTTCTCATCGTCTCTGCCTCCTGAGTTACCTAGGAATGATAGCCTACCCATTTTCAAGCTCTGAATAGCAGACTCAGATTGTCCATTTGGTCAGGGAAGTGATGGACTGGTCTGCGACCAAAGCAATCAGTTGCTTCTCCTGGGGCTAAGCCTGCCTCTGCTTGACTGCTCATCTCTTCCTGAGAAGTCACACAGTTTCCAGATCATCTGGGAGTTTGGGTTTCAAAATACCATCCTACAGAGCCTGGGAAATGCCAGTGTAATTAGTATCTTGCACTCCTGGTCAGAATGTCTGGTGGGAGGTATATGACATTACCTACCACTCACCTGGATACACGCTGAAGCTTGTTATTTTATAACCCACCCGCTTTGATCTTATCCAAGATAACAAAGTGAGTGTTTGGAACAGGATAAAACTGTGAGGTCCCAGTGGCATCATTTAGCCACCTCAGCTTTGGAGCTGACCTGTGTACTGAAAGAGGAAGAAAATGCTTTGGCTTCTTGTTATCACCATTTCCCTGCCAATAAGTCAGCCTCCAAATGCCTCCTACAATGACACATCTTGGCTGGCTTATCCAAATGCTTCTCACTTTCCATTTGCTTCCTTTTCCCTCGCCCCTCACCTCACACAGAACATAAAGGTCTTCTAATATTCCAAACAGCTCACCTAACCATGAATGAATAATGCAGCCACAAGAGGTAGCCCAGGGGCATGAGAACAGTTTCCCACCCAATTGGAACTGAAAAGCCAGAGCAAAATGCTCTCCTAAACCCTCATCTTAAATATTTGCAATCAAAATCTCATTCAAAAAGGATTGGTTTTAAACATACAAAGTGTTCCCTTTACTGCCATCATTTTGGGAGAATTCAGTAGCTCCCAAATGACTGACTGAAGAATGTCTTTTTATTTAAATAATGGGATTGTAAAGCCTAACTGGTCCTGTAGATTTTTCCCCTTGTAAATGTGCAGAAATAGCTTGACAGAGAAAAGGGCAGTAGATTGGGGTAATTGATGGGAAATGTGTCTATTTCCTTTCAATGAATATAAAATCTCAAGTTTCTTCCAAGAGAAAGAATTAGGGCACTGGTTGAGTTGGTAAATGTGTCGCTCCCTCTTCTTCCTGCCTCTTCTGTCCCTTGCCCCTCCTTTCCCCTGTGTATTCTGTGCCTATCTGTGTCTCCTCACAGTCCTCTCAAGTCCTTGATGGGGAAAGGCCTCACTCAGTGTCACCGTTCCCAATGCTCGCTGGCAGAGTGCTTAGCACTTAGTGGGTGCTCAGAAGCACATGTTAATATGGACATAAGTAGAATCATGGACCAGGAGCTGAGGGTAGTCTGTACCTCTGGATTGACTCTGAGCAGGACACTGACTCTGAGCCTCAGTTTACTCATCACAAAAATGTACCTAATAACAGATTTCTCAAATATTTCACAAGGTTATCTGGAGGCACAAAACACTTCAGGAGACAGAAAAACAGTACAAGGTAGATCTCCCTAGCCAGAAGCTTGCAAAGACCTGGCATGGATCCTCACTACCTGCATGGCTGAGTGGATGAGTAGAGGACATCAGTTGTAATCACTCCCTGAATGCTCTGTTTGGATGCTACAGGGAATATTCAGCATGCAGTTGAGCCTGAAAGCTCTGTGACAAGAGACCAACTATGGACAGGGTCCAAGCCAATTCACGATGGGCTTGGAGCAGAGTGGGATGGTGGGAATGACCTAGACAGACTGAGAACAAAGAGGAGCTCAAGGTGTTTGAAACAAACATGTCCTCAAAGCCTTTTGGAACTCTTACAACAGCCTTAATTCTTGACTGCTATTCTCTAGGCCACAAAAGATTGTCCACCAGTTACTATAGCAACAACTCTCCTCACAAAGTGCCCACGTTAGAATGGAGATGGAAAAGTCTTCCTTATTAAAATAAGAAGAAAGAACAAGAAATTAGGGTTTTGATATATTTGCCCTCTATTCAAAGCATCCCTCCTTTTATGAGAAGAAGAAAGAGATAGCCGCTATTATTACAAATATGCATTGAATCCTAGCAATTAAATTTCCTAACTTTCGTTGTAGACTGCCCATATTTGTTCTACTACATCTAAAATATGATATTATTTCCTCAAGAGAAAACAGTAACATAGGAGATAAGGACCACAGGCTGGGTGGTGAGACAGCCTTGCCAACCTTCAGCCTGCTCTTTGCTGGGGGAGTCCAGCCATACCAACCCTGTGTCAAAGCAGATTTCTATCCATCATGAAGCCTTTCTGGGTCACCCATTCATCCTTTCTGTGACTACTGGTGACAGCCAAGCCTAAGCTGTCACCTGAGCAGTGCCTATGTGAAATGCTTCCTGGGCCCTATGGGTCTGTGTAGTAGCATCCCTGGATAGGGCAGTCCCATGGGTTTAGGCATTATCTAGGTAAGTCTGAATGCTGGTCAGCAAGCCCTTTGATGAGCATACACTCCACTTATGGTCAAAGACCAACTAACTTTTGGTTTTGAACTTTTTCTACCAGTTTATTTAGTCTCAGAAAGAAGTAAAAGAAAAGGCTCTTCATGTGTGTGTGTGTGTGTGTGTGTGTGTGTGTGTGTGTGTGTGTGTGTATGTGTGTGTGTCTGTCTGAAGTCTGTGTGCATGTACACACACACTATGAACCTTTCCCTGGAAACTCAATTCTGCCTCAGCAAAGGCTTGCTTCCCAATTCTTAAGCCTTAGACCTTAGGTTTATGAGATTCCTTTGCCCTCCCTGTATAAAGCAACCTGGAGACCACGCATGGGGAAGACCTGCTGGTGTAGGTGGAGAAAGACCATTTAGTCAAGTCCATACACAGTGAGTTACATCCCAAGGAGTTTGGAAACACTGAGCCTAGGGGTGGTAAGTGATATCAAGGCGGACCTTCTCCTTTGCAGAAATGAACCAAGTGTTCAGAACTCTGCAGACTGGGTGGGTGACAGGATTCTGGGTAAGCCCAGGGCAGCCAAAGTGAGGGCTACAGGACAATATAACCACCCTGAATTCCTCACTTATGGTGACACTGGGATTTTGGAACTGCCCCATGGTTGGGATATAGGCAGTGCCCGAAACATAGAGGGCAGATTTCAGGAAGTTGATGGCCTTCCCAGACCTGTCATAGAAATCAGAGGTGAGTGTGACAGGCTTGGGCATATATTGGGTTGGACTTTACAAAAGGGACACACGGCTGGTCAGTAGGCCTGTGGGCACTAGTAGGGGAGGGTGGAATCATCCCACTCCAGCTGGGCTTGCCTCCTGCCACTCTGCCCATGTCTGCCTCTGCCCACGCCTTCTTCCTCCTCTTCTTCGCTGTCATCAGAACCACTGCTGCTGGAGCTCAAGCCTTCCTCTGCTTCCTCTTCTTCCTCTCCTTCAGTCTCATCTTCCCCATGTCCTGGTCCTTCATGTTTCTGGATGCAAAAAGAGAAATGAAATATGCATCAAGGGCAGAACAGGGGCCGCTTGGGAGCTCTGTGCCGCAAACACTAAAGACTCTCGGGATTCATTTCACTTACAGCTAAGCCCCTTACCCTGACCACACTGGATCTCTGACAAAGAGACCTGGTAAGAGGAAAGTCAGCACAAGTCAGATAAAGGTCTAAAATAGAGGCAAATCCCAGGACACATAGTCAAGGTGACATATTAGCGTCAATAACACAGTGAACATTTAAACGAATATCATAATTTACTGGATCTTTGAGACCTTTAAACAGAACTTTCAGGTTCTTCACTATTTGCTTTCCAGGGTCAGAATCACTCATGGGCCATCTTGGACACCTTTCCATGTGGGAGTATGGTGTCACTGGAAACAGAAAGTTGTCTAAGCCAAGATGCGGCTGTGCTGTAATTAAAATCTTTTTTTTTTTTTTTTTTTGCAAAGACTCAAGTTTCTCCCCTCACTTTCCCTGCCTGCCTCTTTATGCTATGATTTGTGAATTAAAACTGTACCCTCCACTTTCCAGTTCCACTTTGTCTTCCTACAGCTTTGTAGTGATTCCAGCAACATCCTTCTTCTGGGTTTGACTTAGCAAATCAGGTCATGTGTGATATGTTGCCTTGTGTGAATAATGGCTCTTTAGATTGGCTGTCTCCTCCAAACCATACCATTTCTACGAGGCCTCCATCACTTTAATCTCTCCTAGTGATTGCTATTTCCTTGAATGGCCAGAACCTAAGACTCTACTCACTGGAACCTCAGCAAGAGCCGGCCTAACTAGGTCAGCCCCTTGAGGCACCACACTACCCTCTGCTCCTCAGATTGATTGTTCTTGCTTTTTACACTTATGCCTCACCTCTTTGAGGCTGATGGTGCTAGGGCCCCATACCAGCATACTTAGAGAAACTGAGCCATAGTTGTTAGCATTTAGTCATTTGGTTCCCTGATGGGGAAAGCTCTTTTAGAACTCTGAAGACCCTGGAACCTGGTCCGCCTATGACAGACCTATTTTCCAATTTAATGGACTCTCTATCTAACACTGATGATTGATAAGCCCCCCCCCTTCTCTTTCCCACACACTTCTACACTCATGGTCATTTCCTACAAGTAAGGCTTTGTTTTTTGAGCACATTCCTTCCTTCTGGCTTTTCTCAAAGTTCTGGTATTAGGAGACTGTCTCTTACTCTGGCTCTTAGCCCATCGGCCTCTGCTTTTGGGGATGATGATTCACGAAGCAGCCTGTGCCTCCCATCTTGGGGCCCCTTGACCTTTGGGTGATGACCCACTGGCCAGTTTCTGTGTGTTTTTCTATTTCATTCATGGAAAATGTACTACCACTAATCCACCTTTGCGGTCATATATCAATCCAAATGTCCACTTATGGGCATCCCATATCTCAGTATTTCACAGGACCTTTGCAACTTCTGCCAGCGATCCAATAGATGGAAGAGGGTGCCCTATATTCAAGCTTTCTCCAAGCTCTTTCCTCTGTTCTTTCTTCATGGTCGCCCACTTGTCTCCTGCTAGCTCAGAAGCCTGCTAAGCTACATGTCCCTCTGTTCATTAAGTAAACTATCAAATAAGTAAAAAACAACAAAAAAACTGGGGTCTTATAAAAATTCCACTGTTAGTCTCCGCAGCAGCAGCAGTGCTAGTCTGCTTCTGCTACAAAAGCAGTTACATCATGCCCTGTTGCCAGGTCCCTTTCCAAGCTATGAGACATGTGCACACTTCAAAAATGCCTGCCTTGGTCTCTTCCTCTTCTCTCTGTCTCTTGTTTTCTCTTTTGCCCCTTCTTTCTTCTCTTGTCTGCCCGCCTCTTTCACATCCCCACTCTGATGCAGCCTTTCACTCTTTCTCTCTGGCTCTCCCCCTCCCAGTGAACCTCTTGCACTAACTCTGTTGCTTGTGGCATGCTTTAATGGTGTTCCTTGATGGGATCCAACAAAGCTACCCACTTCATGCCAGGACCTCACCCATTTGCTCCACCTGCTGCAGATCTGCTCTCTCCCACCTGTAACAAATCTGCTTTCTCATTATTGGACAGCATTACTTTCTGTTCAATACAAATAACTGGGTCTTTGGTGGAGCTACCTGCCTCTGACCATTGCCCTCATGTGAGACTGGCCTCAGGATTCAGACCAGGCAGATGGAGAACCAAGGAAGAATTCTCCACTTTCTTTTTCTTTGATCCAAGACCTGCTAGTGTTTGTCCTCTCTCTCTCTCTCTCTCTCTCTCTCTCTCTCTCTCTCTCTCTCTCTCTCTCTGTCTCTGTCTCTCAAGGTTCTGTCTAGGTTTGCTGCAGCAGGAGTCAGATGGAGAAACCAGCTTCATCTCGCTCAACACAAATTTACTCAACTCCTGTTTAATGTGTGTATGTGTGATAGACTTGGATTTAATCCTATATGTGTAAATGTAAGTTAGTTTCAATTTTTCATGTATGTGTATATAACTTGGATTTAATTCAGTGCATATGTGTATATTATTGGTTAGGAAAATATGTTTTAAACAGGAATCATATAGCTCTTCATCTTGGCTGGTAATCTCATCATGATGTAAGCAGCTGCATGGCTGGCGGCAACCATCTTTTAAGGTTAAAGAGTACATCTCTTAGTCCCAGTGAACTCTCGTTTCATTGTATCTCCTTTTAGACTAAGAAAGTAATGTGCCTCAATGTTTTAGAAGTTATATGTAATTCAACTGTGGCTTAAAATATATTCCATATGGTGATAAAAACTAAGGCTATTAAAATCTATTCAGATTAACAAAAGCTGACTAAGAGATTTATACCTAAGTACTTATGTCTTTGTCAAGTGTTCAACACCAAGCTTCTAAAGAATTTAAATAAGTGGTGACATATGCTTGATAAATAAGGTATTTGATAAACTCACAAATCAGATTTTAGTGTAACTTTTTTGCTATTGACTACCCCCAGTAATCAACTGCCTGGGTCTCCTGGTAAATCCGATAAATGGAGAGTGTTAAGGTGATGCTGAGGTGATGGGAAAGGAGCAGGTTCTTTAAGGTTTGTTTATGTGAAGACAGAAAAGCTTAAGTACTGTTTTGAGATGTATACAAAAATAAAACATGTTCCAGAATTTTCTCTCTTGCTATGTTACTGCTCACAACCTTAACAATTAGTGATGGAATTCTGATGAGCTATTAATCCAGCTCTGGCAGTGTACTAAACACTCTACCACTATAGTAGCATAACCACAAGCTTAGGCTTTTAAATCCCCTTTGGTTACTTTCTAAGGTGTCCAAAACACCTTCTTTTGTAAACTCAAAGTTCTTGTGATCCACAGGGAGTTGACTTCAATCCATCTGAACAATATCTTGCCAGGTTCAAGTGGTACCTGATTGTTCCACTTGATGCCTGGAAAAAGAAGTGAAAGAGCCAGCTACTCCAGGATGTGGCCAGTACTCTAGCTTTTTCAAGTCCCCTAAAGATGATTAATGGCCCTCAAGTGAGCAGGACACAGTCTTGAGGACATGGTGCCCTCATCACTTCACCTGCTACCCCTTTCTAACTCACCTTTTTATAATTAACAGAAGGGATGAGTGTTGGCATTTAGGCATCTGTAATGGCTTGCCTTTGGCCTTTACATATGTTCAGTTGTAGCCACTAAATGCACCCCCTGTGTGCATTTATTATGTTTCCTTATAACAGGCCAGTTGTGGTGGCCCATACTAGTAGGATCTGCTGAACAAGGCAGGGACAGGTGGATCTTTGTGAATTTGAGGTCAACCTGGTCTAAAGAGTGAGTTCTAAACATGCTCCAAAGCTCTACAGAGAAACCCTGGCTCTGTCTCCTGAGTGCTGTGATTAAAGGCCTGTGCACCATAGCTGGCCTTTTATAAGGGAATGTAAAGATTGCACACAGGGGCTTCTCTTAGTGGCTGTAGCTGAGGATATATCCTGGTCAGGACCCCAAGGGCAGGCCAGTACAGATACCTAAATGCTAACATTAGTGGCATGCTGACTGAGAAACAGGAGCAGGAGATGAGCTGTGAGTAAAACTGGGACCAGACACTTTTCCTGATCTTTCTCTGAGATTGTGTCTTCCAGACTCAGCATCTGTGGCCAAAAGGAACCATAGGCAGATGTATAGATCAGGTCCCTTGCAGGGTCATGGATGGTTTCTGGAGGCTATTGGCCAACTGAAATCAAGTGAACTTCAGAGTTGTACTGCCTTGAGTTTGAATGTTGGTTGCATGCATTTGAACATGGTACCACACCTCTCTCTGTTCCCACCTTGGTAAATGAGGGTGATGCTTCCCATTTCACATGGTGCTTGCATATTACAGAACATCTGGTACAGTGTCTAGCTAAAGGGGAGCTTATTAAATGGCAGGTGGTGTTGTATTTTTGTTTTAACTTATTCCAAGCCTTTAAGTGAGCTCTGTAGGCTGCCTAATTTGCACCGTAAGCGAATCAAGAGTTCAGTATTGAATTCTTGAGAGTTAGTCAGCTCTGAACTACAGTGAAGGTGAGAAAATAGTGAGTGACTGCTTGCTTTATGAAAATTCTCATTCTGTTTGTGGGTAAGGATGATTTGCACATTTTAAATTAGAGAACACAGTTTGCAGGGAAATAGGACTTATTTGTGTTGAGAGGACTTAAGAAGTGGAGAAATGGGAGAACCACTGGGAATGAACTCATTAGACTAGGAGGCATCTGGATCTGGGATCTAGGCAGAGGAAGAACCAAGCTGACCATCAGGAGAAGTACTCCCTACCCCTGCCCAGGGCTCCCTTCCCAGAGAGGATTACCTCCATAGGGTTGAC
Organism: Sigmodon hispidus; assembly: GCA_004025045.1. Classification (NCBI taxonomy): domain Eukaryota; kingdom Metazoa; phylum Chordata; class Mammalia; order Rodentia; family Cricetidae; genus Sigmodon; species Sigmodon hispidus. The sequence goes on along the minus strand of PVIH01000098.1, from coordinate 270,198 downwards.
TGTGATAGTCAGTGCGGAGTCATCCCAATCCATCTCAGCCTCTTTGGCAGCCTCAGTCTCTTGGAGAAAATGCTGGTGGGCAATTCTGACTCGGTACACACCCATGGCCACAACAAACACTAGCATGCACACAGAGATAATGATGACCACTGTGGCGATGCTCGGGACAACTGAAATAAGAAAGGAATCTAAGTAACATGATGATCAAAGATACCACTCATTCTTCTGAAGAAAAAGACATCCATGTACACAATAAAACGTTCCCTCTGTTTCCCAGCTGTAGGGCTCTGGATTCTTATCTCACTTGGTCTGGAATATACTTTTATCAAACATGTCAGTTGTTATGGTAATTGTGAAAAGTAAGGGACAAAAATCTCTGAGTATCTATACAAGCACACAGTAGGCATTCAATAAATGTATGGCTTTTCTCTTCTAATTATGCAGAAGCTTCCAGTAAGAGTCAAGCACTGTAGAATTTAGTAGGAGCACAAGTGCTACCAAACAGTGGTACAATATGATAAATGCTCAAATCAAAGTATTGGCAGATGACTTTGAATATGGGAAGTGTGTAAGGGATTCGTGGAAAGCTTCTGAGTTGGACCTGAAATGACTAGCATAATGTCTCAACCCTTTGTACAATGTATGTCATTACGGAGTGTGTGAAACTCCCTACTAAGTTGACTCTCTGTTGAAAGCAGGGATGTTCAGAGAAAGAGTAGTTTCTCCATAGTAGGATTCCCTTCCTCAGCAATGAGTACCTTTGGATGCTACAATATACTGTCTGCTCGGTGGCTGTTCTTGAGTCTCAGTGTCTGAATTGCCATTGAGTATCCTACCTGAACTGCGCTGGATACTATTCCGGGACTCAGGGTGATGGACAGACTGCAGGAAAGGTGGCTGCACAATAAGGTGGTTGACATGTTCCTTATCAGAGACTCTGACTTCATGGAGGACACTGACCTGGGAAGAACAAGAAGAGATGGAAAGAGGCAGTTGGGATAGTTCTCTGAATGAACGAGGGGATAGGTGGCTGGTCAGGCCCTGCCTAACAATGGCAGATTACACTCACCTCCAAGTTGAACTCATTGCTAGTATAACGCCCATTGAGCTCTGAACACTTGATCCGGAACCTCCGGGACTCAAGGGAAGTGGGATACCAGTTGCGGTAGCGGAGGTGGTGCAGCACCTGCTCATAGCGGCTCATGGATCCCACACCTGCACCAAGAGACCACACCTACTATCAAGAGGCAAAAGAGGAGGGGGTGCAGGTTCAGGAGGCAGACTGATGCTGTTGGGATTGTGAATCCAAGGGTAAAAGAGTGCTTATGGGTAGAAAACAAGCAGACGCAGAAATTTCAAAGACTAAATCAATCCAAAGAATTTCCATGTAGACTAGTCTATACTGGAATGTTTGACCTCAGTCTGCCAAACATGGTGGTAGCTTTTTCTAGGATCGGAATGTGAAATTGCTCTCTTAATTTCTACAGATTACCAAGGATCAAGGATATAGTACAATTTTCCCCAGGGTCTGGAGTCACTCTAGAGAATAAAGTTTAGAAACAAGAATTTGCACTTGACCCCTAGGACTACATGATGCACCCCAATCCCAGCTGTGACCATACTCAGTAGTCCCTTACAAGGCTGTTCCGAGAGGAAAGTGTGGGGCCTTACCATAGATGGAGTAGCCAGCCGTAGAGTTAGTGGCGTCCAGATGTCGTTGGTGGAGTTCACTGTGGTTGAGCTCTAAGCACTCTTGTCTTGGATCCAAGTCCCCTCCAAGCACCAAAATGTCACAAAAATCCAAGTTGTGTAGCATTTCTTCCAAGATTGCTGATTTGGGGGCTGTAGGAAAGAGAGTGCATGAGAATCACCAGCATCAAGAGCTCTTGTTCACCATGACAACCCGTCTGTTACTGCTGACATGCCCACATAGGTCAGGAGAAAGGGGTGTGCAACCCTATCAGCCACATCCACTGTTCAGACATCAGCACATCTTCAAGAAGGTGGCGTGATTTAGTGGGGAGAAGGTGTGTATCTCTGAGAAGCCACGTACTACTCAGTTTCTTCATTTAAGGGAACATTGTAAGCCATAGACACAGGTTATATTTGAGGAGATCTAAGTGACTTTTCATCTAATTCTTGTAGATTTTTCTGTGTGGACAGTGTGTGTGTGTGTGTGTGTGTGTGTGTGTGTGTGTGTGTGTGTGTCCTTACTAGGCTCTGAGGATCTCAAGGGAGATTTTTAGAATCCGACATAGGAACTGCCACGAAGCAGTTACCACTGCACTTTGTTCAAACAGAGATGGCTTGTTCATTAATCATCACTGGATTCAACAAGATATAAGTAAATGTTACTTAATAATTGATAAATTAGAGTAAATTAATTAGTTCATATGCTTCCACAAGAACATATTAGCAAACTGGTCAGTCTAGTGATCCTTGCTTGATTTCATAACTCCAAATTTCTCAAGGAAATATCTATGTTTGGAATGTTAGACAATTCGGCAGTCTTAACTAAAAGGTTAACAAAAAGCTCTTTAGGAACTGGGCTTACTGGTACCTGCACATCATTTGTAGTGGCTTTGTATGGGGGAAGGAGGTTGAATGTGTGCTTCTAGAAAAGACAAAGGCGATTGCTGCTTCTACAATGTACACTGTGTGCCGGGCACAGAGTAAACATAACAAGACACTAGCATTATCCACAGCCATCATCAGGAAATAGATGATCAGAGAACCAGGGAGAGTGTCCAAAGACACACAGAGAGTCCCGGGAGATGTGATAGATACAGCATGCTGTTCTGACCCTAGTACTTGGAAACTTGTAATGTCTAAGGTCAAGTTTTCAGATATTATTGGTGTTTATAAAAATAAAAAAGTTTAAAAAGACATTCAAAGGACAAGATAATTATTTTAATTCAAAAATTTCAGTGGTACATAAAATAACTTTGTTCTCATCAAATATATATTATTAGTTTTTACTTTTAGCCAACTACAATTGTTCCATGCATTACTAATAATCTGTAAGAGCACTGTAATCTACATTAACACTGGGGTCAGTCATTAGCAGCAGCAATGTGTAATTTCAGATCTCTCCCAGGTGTTTCCTAGTTTCCTTCCAGGTGCAGTTAGGTCACCTTCTTCATAATATGTCTGGCAAGGTCAAACTGGGAAGGTACGCGTCCTGGCTGCCACCACATGGCTGTTTGCCTATGGAATTATCTTTCATCCCTACTTTCCTAGGTCTGGTGTTGAAGGCACTGCTGGGTTAGGAGCCCTCTGGGATGTCCTGATCTTGTTGAACAGACAGATAAGTCATCATCAAGAGCTAACAATTACTGTGAGCTGGAGGGAAGCACCAGCAATTGGCAACTCAGCCTGGGAGTCAGGGTGCTGACAAGCAGAACAGTTCAGAGGTAGGTACTGAATAAAGAGATATTGCAAACAATCGGGACAGAGATGAACACAAAGGACCGAAATAGTGCAGAAGCATGGAAACATGTATGTGTTGGAGTATTGAGCATGTATATGTGTGCTCCTGCATAAATACGGATGGCTGTGAGTATTTATTTATACATGTCAGTGGGGAGCAGAAGATGACCCTGTCACTGTAGCCTGGTAGCAAAAGCAGTTAGCCTGCTCATTTAGGATTCTCGTAAAAGTGACAATTTTAACAGTAAGTGTAGAAATTTAGAAGTACTAATAATAGCTTTCGGGCACTGGGCTATGTGCTCTGCATGCACCTCTCATAAATAGAAGGTGAAATGTGGACCCAGTTAACTGCTTTTTCCTGCATTGCCCATGTGCCCGTGTCAGCAGCAGCAAAGCTCGATGCTCTTGGGCTATGACCACTGAAGTCAGCAGGCCTCTCTTTTTTCAGTCTGATTTTAGCCACAAATGAGGACAACAGAAGAGGAAAAAGGTCACATGACTTAATGCACCTTGGCATGTAACTCAGAAACCAGCCTGGCTGGCCAGGTGTGAAATACCAACTATTTTTAGGTGTTCAGGAGGTCTGCCCCTTGAGAACCTAATCACTGGAGACCCATGCGGTTTAAGACGGTGGGTAATTGGGATTATTATAGAAGCAGCTCTTCAGGGACTAAGGCCTACTGGTACCAGCACATCATTAGCAGTGGCTTTGGATGGGGGAGGGGGTTGAAATTATATTGGAAGAGGCTTCCAAAGACTGCTCTCCCACAAGCTTTGCCCTGAATGCTGAGTCCTTCTGAGTTGCAAAAGGAAGGCTTCCTCCCCTCTCCTCTCCCCTCCGCAGACTTCACTCTCTCTTTCCTTTTGTCTGCTCGGGCATATGCTCTTGCTTTCTGTGTAACTGAATGTTTCTCCTGGGCAGAAAGTGGAAACTAATCCTTCCCTCAGCAACAGCCCTAATAATGAAAACTTGTGGGAATTACAATGTGGAAGTTCCCTGACAGCTTGGTCATATTGCTGAGTGAGCCCCCGCCTTCCGCTGTGTATATGGTAAGGAAAGCTTGGCTGTATCCTTTACACATCTTAAGTCTTTAAGATGACTGGAATAACACATACCCACTACAGGACATTTTCGCAGTCACAGAAAAGGAAAGGCAAACAGAAACAAATCGTGTCTCTCCATGCTTCTCAGGGGACACTGCTGTTGGCATCAACTATCTTTTCTTCTGAGCATCTCTTTCTTACAGGGCTGTGGTCATGCTACATGGATACTGCTAAGTCTACGTGTGACTTAATTGTGTTCCTTCTTGCTTCCTGGCACTAACATGGGTGTGCTACACTTTGGTAAGCTGTCTGGCGCTCTCCTGCTGATCATGTGAGTGTTTCCAGCTTTCTTTGAGGTTTTCTATTTTACATCATCCTGATGAGCAGTGTGCTTGTCCTGATACATCATTTTGCTCAATGATAAGGAGTTGAGGTTCACTCTCCCCATGGCCACATAACCACCTACCTGTTCCTGTGGTTCTTGTGTCTCCGGAGGCCTCGGTTTTGGCAAAGGTGCTCACGATCTTGATGTCAGGAAATAGGGTCACTCCTCTGGCACTTTCAAACTGGGCAGCAGGTCTCCAGAAGCGCTCTGTTCCCTGGAGGGTGATCTGGGGCTCGATAGCCTGCAGGACCATGATGTAGGCATCCACGTCTGGGATACTGATGCACACATCTTCCCCAAAGCACCTGGAAAGATATCTCCAGTCATGGCCCTGATCAGCTGATGATTTAAACCATCCACTCCAGAGCCATGGGCAATGACGGCCACTCCAGTCCTTGCCAAGGTGTCCTGGATGTTAGGAGTCTCTGAGGATGGCAGCAGCCCTTCACATTTAAAGGCACATTACCACTCTAATCACTAACAGTGTAGGGACTTAAAAGATTAGCTCCTGGGAGGGATGAGACTTTTCTATACTAGCAAAAAGTAACCACTAAAGCTTTCATTATCTTTTAGCAAAGTAATCAATGGCAACATTAATTAGAAAGCAACTGCTTGGTTTTGTGTATTAGTATTTGGTAAGGGAATTGTTGTCTGGTTGGTTATGCCTATCATACTAAATAAGGCCCCAGGGCTAAATTCTCCTGTTATGGTGCATGCATGTGTTCTGTATCTGTGGGGATATGCACCTCTTCCATGAGTGAGGGAAGAAGTCTGAAGTGGTTACATTACTTTATCCTCTATGCTAAATGAATGTCTGAGACAGTAATGCTATTACAAGAACCAAGGCTTAGAAATGGGACAGATGAGGATCCATGCCCTGCTCAGCCCCTCCTGGCTGGGTATTTCATTACTCTATACTTTAACTTTGTATCTATACAATAGGGAGAACAATGTTTACCTTGTACTAACAATGTTTTAGTTATAAAGATGCTCAAAAAGTCTACTGTCCAAAGCTTGCATCCTGGTTTGAGTCCAGTAAACTCTAAGCTTTCTCATGAGACTCACTGAAGCCTAAATGTCATTGATATTCTCCATTATCATTGAATCCAAAGACTTGGGCAAAAATAGTGAGCACTGCCTAGACCAATTGTGTGTTCTAGGCATTCAAGCCAGATCCCTATAGATCCAGCCACTGAAAGTTATCAGCCCAGCTTCCCATTCCCTTTGCTACCCAGTAGGCTCCCTGCTCCTTGCAGTTTATGGACATCAGGTCTCAGAGGTGGACACTGGAAGTCTCTTCCCTCTTATTTGCTCCAAGTTGGAGCTGACTCAGAGGTGCCTACATCTAACTGTAGGCCCCTGTGGTGGACACACTATTGAGTGTTGCTTCCTACAGTGGGCATTTCTCCCAGGCCCAGAAATGCAGCATCTGGTAGACCCATCCTTCCCACCCTTGTTCCTTTCTCCTGAGTCCTTCTATCCTGGTTGCTTGGTGACTGTACCCCTGCATCCTGGGAGTCTCTCTGGGGTTCCTTGCCTAGCAGTCATCTTAAGCAGCTGCCATGTCAGGGAGATGTTTTGTCAAGATTATAAGTGAGATATCAAAGACTTCGGTAACCCCATTTCAGTAATGGAGCTCTGCTCCCTGGGGACAAGAAACCTCCTCTTTCTCTGCCTTGCCCATAGTATTTAGGAATTTCACAAGCAAAGTTGGTTAACTGAATAGAATTTAATAAATATTTATCAAGCACCCACCAGGTACTAGATATCATGTTCTTAAATCAGAATATTTTAGACCTAACTGTTGGAGAATTTATAGAAAGTAAGGATTTGCAGACATCAGATTATATGTGGAATAAAGCACAGAAAGGTGGATTTGAATTAGTGACATAACATAACATTTTCCTTAAGAAAGCAAAAGGAGAGCACAGGTCCCTAAAACATCCTCCATGGACAGCAGAGCTGAGAAAATTTGAATAAGAGATGCAAAGGAACATGCTTTTGACTTTCACTCACTGGACTTTGGAAGAGAGTCTGAGGCGCCGGACACCTGCTGTTGGGAACTGTCTGGAGTTGATGTAGGAGACCTTCTGAAGGGCTCGGTTGATGTTCCCAATGTCATCACCTTCCATCACGAGGACAGACTGTGAAGGGTTGAAGTGATACTGAAAGACAGAAGTGGGCATCATAGGCAAGATGGTGAATGATAGGCATGGCTCTCTCAAAACTGTGCAGTTCCACAAAGAGACCACGAAGGCCACCAAAGTCATCTCTAGAACATCGGAAGATAATGAATCAGCTGTAGTTTCCACTTCTCTGTAAATTGTTCCACTTTATCCTGAACTTCAAGACCTTCCCTAGGATTCCAACACCAAGATTAGGCATTCTTGGTGACTCAGCCTGAACCACTAGATGGAATTCTGAAAACCCTATCACTGTTCTTGGTAACAAGTATTTTTGTTTTGTTTGACAGAGAGGGTCTTACTATGTATCCATGACTGGCCTGAAATTCACTATACAGACCAGGTTAGCCTCAAACCAATAGATATTAGCCTGCTTGTGCCTCCTGAGTAATGGGATGAAAAGTGTGGGCCACCATGCTCTGTGATAGCAAGGGTTTTATGATTTCCAATCTTTTACAGAATTATCACAATCCATAATATCATACATACCAACATGTGAATTTATCTAAAGGACAAATCCTGGCAAGGGAAATTTCTGGATCAAAGAGTAGTACATGCTCTTTGTCCATGTTGGCAAATTTCTGATTGCCTGAACTGTCAACACACACACGTTCCAGCAGAGTGCAAGCATCTCTTCTCTAATCTCAGCCATTGGTATGCTGTCAGTTTCGGGAACTCAGCCAGGCTGGTAGGTGACAATGTTAACTTGCTCAAGTTTCAATTTGTATTTCTATTTATACATGGGAAGTTGAATAAATGTTTCCATGGGTTTAAGGAAAACTATCTGTTTACTTTCCCTAACCTGATCCTAATGCCTTCATCACAATATTCTTGTTCTGTGTTTGGAGATGGATGTGTCACTATTGGTTACACTGACCCATATGAGTCACTGGAATGGCGGTCCTAGTAAACTGATGGGTCTACTATATACATGTTTTATTTCTGCTTACTCCTTGAATCACTAGTTTTCCTCATTTAAGTCTCACTGGGATTGTGTGCTTTGTTATGGTAGTACTTATCAAATAGTAACATGATTACAGGGTACACTGATGAGGGCTTTCTCACTGATTGCAGGAACCCTACTGATCCCGTAATCCCAGAAGCTAGCCCCATGATCTGAGAACTAGATGGATAAATAAATGGTTCCCAAGCCTTCATTTCCCTCAGCACTATCTCCTGTCATTCCCCAAAAGACCTCCTTCCAGTCACTTGCTTTTCAGCGGAGTTCATCATCACAGTACCAAACCCTGCTCTCTACCTTCCTGGGCACTATAGAAATGACACTTCCTACCTCCCTTGTGCTGTGTGTTCCAGGACCATGTGATTATACCTGACCAATGAGACACAGGAAGAAGTGAAATATGATGCCCTGGATTGAGGCATCAACTTGCCCTATGAAGTTCTCTAGTCTTTCCCCTCCATTCCAGTGACCTTCAGCCTCTACATGGGAACTTTACCTCATGTCTGCTGCTTAGTGTAAGAGGAAAACACTTCTATGTGTCAGTCCACTGACTTTAGAGTGTTCCTACCACAATAGGCCAACCTGTCTGGCGGATGAAGTCAGCCCTTCCCAGTCATGATTCTTTTCCGAGGCTATGCAGCATGTCTGAGAAACCACACCCTTTGGGATTGCCATTCTAGCTCCAATGAACACTACAAAGTATAAAGAACAGTTACTTCCCTTTTATGGACCTCATTTCCTCATTTAAAACATGAGTGATGAATATCAACCTGTTTGAGTTTAAATAAGATAACATACAGGATGATTCTATTACAAATGAAATACTTGGGCTAGAAGTGTTTGGGAATTTTTCTTTTTTTAAGATTTGGAATATCTGCATATGTATGTTGTAATGAGATATTCTAGGGCTATAACTTAAGTCTTATATGAAATTCATTTATGGTTTATATATACCTAACACACACAGTCTGAAGGTAATTGTATGTAATATTTTTAATATGCCTGTAGTTTGACTGTGGTCTGTCACTGGAGACAAAGTGCAACCTTTTCATTTGTGGTAGTTTATCAGTGCTGACAATGATTTGTATCTCAGAACATTAAATTAAGGATTCCCATCTGATATAAAGTTTCTACTATTTACAAGGCATTCACTATATGAAAGCCTGTGTTATAGTCCCCAATGCTATAGTAAGTCCATCTTGTTGAGTCTCTGCTGATGGAACCACTGTACCTTTGTTGACTTTCCTTCCCCTGGTCTAACTCTTTCTTGTCCCTCAAAGCCCCGTGTAGGATCTTTTTTAACTGTGACCTCTGTCCATGAGCAAGGCTTCCTTGATCTAGATTCATGAGGTCCCAGGTAGATGTTCCACAGCCAGCCACCGGGTGTGTCCTGATCCACTATTTCACAGCCAGCCCCTGGGTGTATCTCTTGCCATGGATGCTTTTTCAACTCAGGATGCTCAGCTCTAAATGTGCCACACACCAGTGGTCACAATCAGATCTGAAACATTTTTATAAGCCATCCATTTTATATCTGAGAAGATTTAAGATCATCCTTCTAAAACACTACTTAGGACTCTGACCTGCTCTTCTGCACAGTGCCGCGGGTGCTGTGTGGAATGTTGTGGTACTGCTAATGTCTGTGTGAGATCCTCAAGGGCCTGCTGACTAATTTACCTCACTCTCCCACAGGGTCTAGAGCAGCAATGGTATGTAGAAGATGACTAGTGCTCCAGAGCAGGCTGAGGTCTGAGCCTGGCTGAGGCTGAAAGAAAGATCAATAGGTTCAAATAAAAGAGCAGCTTTCAACCTTCCTAATGCTGGCATCCTTTAACACAGCTCCTCATGTTGAGGTGACCCCCAACCATAAAATCATGTTTGTGACTACGTCATAACTAAGTTTACTGTTGTTATGAATCATAATGTAAATATCTGTGTTTTCTAGTAAGTGACCTCTGTGAAAGGGTCATTTGACTCCCAAAGGGGACTTGACCCATAGGTTGAGAAATGCTGTCCTAGAAGCATGACCAGGTAGTATTTCTTGGAAATCAACAAAGCACATGCCTCCACTGAATCCTCCAAGCAAAAGCACAGGTTAGCTAATGCATTGGATTTCCAGTTGACTCATAGCTCAGGCTCATAGAAATCACAGAGCATGAAGATGGACCTGGCTCAGCTATCAATATAGTTCTTACAGGATCAATAAATGCCTCCATAGGTTCTTATAGTTTTCTAGCTGCAGTATTCTATGCTCTGGAAGTATTTCTGTAGTTATGTTGCAGACATGTTTGTATCAGCATAATAATAGAGACAAATGGTGCCCACAGTTCCTTCACAGTGAGCCAGGAAGATGCTAGATAGAGACCTTCCAGAATGGCTACTTCTCCCAGACACTCAGCTCATTTTTTCAGTTTCCTTGAAGGTGAGACATTAGTGAAATTCCTATCCAAAGCCTGGGCTCCTATGCCTCAGCAACAGGCTGGCTATGGCTTACTGGGCACCTTGTCATTTCCTGACTACCTGCCAACTTCTCCGATCTGTACCAAATGGCTCAGATGGTAAAGGCCTTAGACACAAAGCCTGATAATTTGAATTGTCGTCCCTGAGACCCACATGGTGGGAGGGAAAAATGAATCCCATAAATTATCCTCTGACTTCTACATGAGTATCATGGTATGCACCCACCTCCAAATACATAAGTAAATGTGGTAACAAATTAACAGAAAGCTTTCCTGTGCCACAGAAGTACATGTGATCTGTTGAGAACCCATTAGGTTTGCTACAGGGGTGTAGATCTATATGTTTAGTAAATTAATACATTGCTAAAAGATATATTGTATAAATTCCATTTTATATGTGAGGATCATCTTTAGGGATTGAACTATCTTTCCTAGGGTTGCCAAGGCAGTAAATTGTAACTAAATCTTGGTGTTGAGAACCTAGTGTCTGTCGCTAAGGTCACTATTCTTTCTTGCTTTCTCACACTGTGAAGGTGATGGCAGCAGAGATGGTGCTGTGAAAATCAGAACAGGTTGCTCTTCCAAAATGTGGCTGCACCATGGTATCTTGTATGGGTGCAAGGCAACAGCCACCACCACCATGTAGAGACTGAGATTGCTCAAGAAGTATCTAGAAATATGCATGATTCACAGGAAAACAAGCAGAGCAAAGAGCTGGTGCTAGTCCTTATGAGCAGAGAAGTTCCTTCAGCAAGTGATGGTTTGCTTCTTTTTAATTCAGTCACACAGAAGGAGGCTGGTCACTGGCAAATCAAATGATAGACATTCAGAAATGATGTGCAGGAGACACCCAGGGTCTGAAGGAAGTTAAGTTTTAACAGTGGTCAAGGCCGTCTTTTAATCAGAGTTGCTGGTGTGGAAGAAAGAACATAGACTTACTTTGGACAAGTCCCCAAGCCCCGGTCCCTTTGCTTTTGAAATGAGGTCATAATATTTAATTTGTTTTGAGGAGTAGAGATAATGAACATGAAATAGCCCCCAGTGAGCGTTCTGTAAACTGAGTGTCTTATTAACTTCTCTCATAGACCTCAAGCTCTCACAAGCCATGCCTTAGGGATGGGAAAGGGTCATTTGCAGTTCCTTGGATATGAGCAGGTAGAATGCTTAAAAGCCTCCCCCTAGACCCTCTATTTGTATGACACTTAACTTAGCACCTTTTATTTCCACGGGCTATGACGACTCTGTATAAATCACTTTGGTTCTTAATTTATAATTCACAAATTGCCTAGCTGTTAAGTCTAGCATCTTTGGGGTTTTTTGCTCTGTCAAACCTGGAACTCTGCAACATTGGTCCCTTGGGATAGTTCAAGGCAGAGGATGCATTTAGAGGCAAGCAGTGAGTTGGAGTGAGAAAAAGAGAGGGTTCGAGGTTAGATATCTGAAGCATGATGTGGGAAATATCTCAAGGAAATAACACATGCTGATCAGACCAACCAGCTTTCCCTGTAATGTGTGATTGACGTGCGTGTATGAGCATGTGTATGCCAAAGCCATGGTCAACAATATCTGAAAGTCAATCTTGCCTCCTGTATTTCTTCCATCTTCCCCTCTGAGCCAATGTCTACGGCAGGCACCTTAAACCCTGCATGGCCAACATTATTTTCTCTTGCTTGAGCTTTCAATGGCTTCTAGTAGTTGACAATGAAAAAGACATCTAAATGCATCTAGGAGCGCTCCTAATGTGGTCTTCATCTAGCTACTTGGTACCACTTTTGTGCTACTGTTTGGGCACTCACATCAGTGGCTTAAGTCCTTGTGCCTTTCCCCTTTGCTACTGCTCAATTTCCCAGATCTTCTTGAAGTGGCTGCTTACTCTATCCCTCTTCATTTCCCTAGTGGATTTCTACCTGGTCTTACACATTCTCCTCAGGCTTCCCCTCCTCTGGGGAGCCTTTTCTGGAAGCCATTCAACCTGAATCTGAAGCTCTGGAGTAGGACTCCCTAGATTCAAATTCGGGCTCAGCCCACCACTAAATTAAGGATGTTTCTTGAGCATCTTTTATCCTTCAGTTCACAATATCTGACTGAGAACATCATGGTACTTTTATCCACGGGAAGGGGTATCACAAGAGTATTGGTCAGAAAGCATCTAGAACAATCAGTATCTGCCTCTAAGAGACCTTTAGGAAATATCAGTGCTCACAGTCGCAGAGTCAATGTACTGGTACCCAAGTAGGTTTATTGACCACTAGACAATAAGCCAAGGGCATCCACCTTTGTATACTGGAACCCTGTCCATAACTGCAACATGGTATGTTTGCTGACATGATCACATTTTAATGACCATCACAGGTCCTCAGACCAGCAGGCTTCACTTGCATACCCAGGGAAAAAGTCTTCAAGTATCAGATCCCCTATTTTCAGCAGAGCCTGTTGCAAAGTGAGTCCCTGGCTCTGAAAGGCAAGCCCATGGCAGACTGGGTCCAGATGGGCAGCAGGAGGAGATCTCCACTATTGCTATCTTCCTTTGGGAAACAGCCAAGGAGGAAACTACTATGGCTTCTGGGGACTCCGGGAGCTGTCCTGGCATCCAGGGGATAGCGGGTAGGCTACTGTGACTTCTAGAAAGGAGCCAGGGACTCACCTCCCCACACTGCAGCTTGTGATGATTCATCAGAGTCTTTGGTGGGACTGACCATGTACTTTATTCAGAACCCAGGGGCCCAGGACCAGCGAGAGCTTCTATCTGGGTGAGGCCAGAAAGTAATTCGACCTGTCAAAGCTTGCTGGGGCTATAGCTGCCATTCCTTCGCCCTCTGGAAGATGCTTTTTAGATTCTGATTTCCTGAGTCACTTGAATATTTTTGTTTCACATACGCAATAAAAACCACAAAGCTTTTCATGTTCCTTTTGACGTCCAGATATTGCTTGGAGGGGAATTGACTTCACTTTAACAATGTAAGACCCAGTGACTGTCATATCTGTTTTCCAGTACTACCTCATGTCTGTCTTTTTTTTCCCTTTCTTGTTTGTGCTTTGGAGTCTTATTTTATTGTTTACATTTTACATTTTTGAAATGTGTTCTTCTGCTTTAGTGCCTTTAGGCAAATAAATAGCAAAGTAACCAACCAATCTGCAGACAAATGACGTTTCACATCTCCCTCCAGGCAGACACAGAATGGTGGCTCTGAAGCACTTGATCTAGAAGTTTCAGGAGCTGGTAGCAGAAGTCCATCCTGGAAGTCATTGTCACTAACTGGTCCCTGTTACAATGTGATCACACCTTAACTGAGGCCCCATTTCTCTGAGGCTTCTCTGGAAACAATTATTTCCTGGCATGCGTGAGTATTGGATAGTGTTCTCATAAATTAGTGTCTTACCGAGGTGGTATTGATGCCTTCCTTACCTTTATTCCTTGCCCGAGGCTTTCCAGGGAATTAATATCTAACCCTTCTTTGCAGGCTTGCAGACAAGAAATCACCTTCTGGCTTTCCATTTTGCCGGGACGGATTGTGAGACTGGCGAGGCTGCCATGGAAAAACTGTGCAAACCGTGGTTTGGCCACTTCGCCTCCTGTAAGAACAAGAAATATTGCCATCTGCCTCTAGAGGGCTAGACAGGAAGCACAGGGTAGCAAGGTCACACATACAGTCTCTGTGTTCTTTAAGCCTAAGGGATAAAAACAAGCCAGTGTGTGTTTGTGTGCGCACAGGCTCAGCACCATGGGAGCCGGGGTCTGCTACCATGCCCCGCCCCCTGTTTCACCATAAGCCACGCCCATCTCCTCCGTGCTCTCCAAGCTAGGCTCCCCTTGAGGTCTGCAAATAGCCCACCTAACCCAGAAAACCTTTCCTAGTATCTTTACTAATCACGTCCCCTCCCCATTTTTGGGTGACCTGCATGAACAGATCTAGCCCAGATCTTGCTTGGCGAGTTTTGTCCAGAGAAGAAAAAGAATGTGGAGGGAAGATCTACCAGGACTGAGTCCCCTTTGAAAACTCTTTGAACTTCCATGGCTCATGGGGCACAATAGCGCCCCCTAGGTCTGGTAGGCTGTCTCAGCACAGCAGCTTCAGCTGTTTCTGTGCTTTATGCTGCCTGAGGCTTGATAACAAGTTGGGCAGTCTGTGAATGGCTTTCTCAGCTCTACCAAAAGGCAGTTTTCCAGCAAGTGGCATGATGGCACCCTTGCTTGCTAATGAAGCCTTGAAGGTAGTGGATGCTCCTCGGGCTCACAGCTCCTATGTTCCTAGGTGTTCAGTATGTCTTCACGTGTGCTACTCCACTTCTTTATGCTTTCTTGTGGGAACTTGGGAGGTGATGCCTATTGAACCTCTCTTGTCATGGCTCTTTCTTACTTTCTTTTGGTTTGTTTGTTTGTTTGCCTTCATTTTGTTTATTTATATTTCATGTATAAGTGCTCTGCATGCCAGAAAAGAACATTAGCTCCTATTTATTTATTTTTATAGAATAAAGTCTTTTTTATCCATATATCCCCTTGTTTCAACTTCCTTCCCTTACCCAAACCCTTCCTGATGATCAGCCTTTGGCCTCCCTCCTCCTCATCACCCCCATCCCCTCCCCAGAAAGGGCAAGAGGTCCCAAAGTGGATCAGCTCAGCATCCACTCAAGGCAAATTCGATTTCCCCATCGTAATATCAAGACTGGGTTAGGTGTTCCTCTGCAGGGAATGGGCTCCAAGGTTCCAGTCCATGCACAGAAACACAGTCTGATCCTCCCCTTGAGGCTCCACATACTGCCCATGTCCATGGAGAGTTGCCTACCCTTGGAGGGCCTAGTTTCTTTTCCTGATGGTGGCTGTTCTTGATTCAGTGGGCTCCCCAGAGCTCCAGCCAGCCATCACTGTGGGAATTTTCCTTATAGTCCCTATCTTATGCTTATAGTCCCTATCCTTGCCTGGGTTCTCCCCCACACTTGTTCCATCGTTCTCATGCTTGCTCACCCTGCCCTGCCCTCCCTGTTGCCCAGGTGAGGTAAGTCTCACAGTTTTTTAAGGTCTTAGATTCCCTTCCTTAAGCCTTACTGACTGCCTGCTTCCCCAAGCCCTGTCCCTGCCCTGCGTCCTTCTGTGTCCTAGGTCCTGGATCACTGCTAGTTGGTTTTATTGCAGCCTTCCACCTAGCCTTGCTGGTGAATTGTTTACATGCATGTGCTGTCCTTAGTAGCCTAAACTGTTATCATTCCACCTTGCCTACAAGTTTTAATCATCTGGGAATCTTTAAAAAGATAAACTGGTGCCTGGAACTTGGTCTGACCCCCTGGAGATTTTGATTTAATTGGAATGGGGAGTATTAAAAATCTTCTTGGGTAAAGCAGATGTGAAGCCAAGGTTAAGAAGCACTGAGCTGTGAGTGTCTCCAGGTTGGGCCTTTTGCATACGCCTTCTGTGATCTCTCTCCTTGATGCTACCCGCAGGCCCGCTCTTCGAAAGCTGCTATAATTTATTAGTTTAAGCCTCTCTTTCCTGGATAGCAAAGATCACTCATGCATTATTCATTTTAATGAAGACAATACTGAGCAAGTAAGTATTAGGGGCTGAGGGTTGCACCAGACACTGTGTATAAGTTGATTCATTTATTCTTCTCAAGAACACTTGGCCTCTTGTGTCCTCTTGGCATGCTATAGTCTGCCTGGCATACAACAGACACTTTATAATTGCCTGTTGACTTGAAGGAGATGATGTGCTGAATGCCATCAGAGTCATCGTGGGCACTGCAGCTTTCGCATCCTTTCCTTCTTACTAAGGCAGCCTCAAGACTTTGGGCATGGGCACAATATGCAGAGGCAGAGTCTAAGCAAACTTTATGATACCATCATTGCTCCAATGATGGATTCAGGGGTGGGTCTGGGGCCAAGTGAGAAGAAAAAGCCAATCAGTACCTGGCATTTAATAAGCCATAATTATAGATCCAAGAATATGCACGGACCAAATTTAGGCTACCATCATGAGAGCTGATGCCTGGCAGCATATACATAATAGCTTCTATTTTGCTCTCCGAAGGTTTTCAATTAACTCTTGTTGTCTTTCACAGCTGCATAAGCCATCTTGCCATTATACTAGGAGTGATAAGGCAATGAAAAATGTAGGGCAGAGCTAGAAAAATCACATAGGACCAAGTAAGACTCCAGTGGGTATCTCTATTACTGTTTTAGGATATTCTCTGCTATAGAAATCATCTGTCTTAATGTGTTAAACCATTTTGTCTCAGAGGTTGTTTCCTTGGCACATAAGAATTTTTTTTTTAGTGTTTGGTTCACAGGGAATTCCAAATAGATGTGACTTTAAGGAATGGCCAAAAAGGACCTGGCTATGGGAGGCCAGTTTGAGGTTTTCTGATCTTCATGCTCCTCCATAACATTTACATGCTCATGCCCTAGTGTTATGGCTTATATGTCAAGGGTTCCCACCAAAAGGGTCTCATATTGAAGAGTAAGTTCCTCTTGTTTAGAAGTTGGGTTTTTAGAATGTGATTGAGTGATGAGGGTTCCAACAAAATCGTTGATTACATCCACTGAGGGATTCAAATTATGAATAGACTTGTGGGAAATGATAGAACTATGGAGGATGAGGCCTCTTGGGAAGATGCAGGTGACTCTATCTCTTTCATGAATGTTTTAGGAACAACTCTGTTCCTCCATACCCTTTTGCCAGGGTGCTTTCCTTCACATGGCCCAGAAACAACAGGACAGGATGGCCAGGGATGGAAGGCTATGAAACCATGAGCCAAGATAAATTCTTTTGCACATAAGAATTTTATTGTTACTTTTATTTCTCTCTCTCTTTCTCTCTTTCCTTCTTTCTTTTTAGTATTGTCATAGCAATAAAATGTCTGACTTATAGTCATGTGAATTGATAACTGGATATCTTTTTTTATTTACAGAAAAGAGGATGAAGACCTCAGCATAAATAATGGAGATAGCATTCAGATGGCCACCTATTGCCTGCATTATCTCTACCTTTGATAAGTAGAGCAGCGTCAATGAGTATTACTGATTAAGTGTGACCTGTGTACCTAGTGCTATGTGCAATATCAACATACACCATCTCTTTGAATCTTCGTAATAGCCCTGGGTGATAAGCACTCATTATATAATAAAAACTTAGGCTAAGAGTTGCAAAGTGCATGTCCCTACAATCTGAGTACACCATCTATCATCTAGCCCACCTCGTCATCTCACTCACAAGCTCCATCTCAAAGATGAATGTCTTTGGATGCTAAGATACCATGTTCTGTATTGCAACTGAAAAATCCAAGATCTGTGCTGTACTCTGTTTATGACTCAGAAGTTTCTGGGAATTAGATTTAGTTAAAATTTTGCAATGAGAGGCATATATAAAGTTTGAAATACATTTTACCCAGTACTAGATGTGATGTAAGATATCAAAAGTAATATATACACTGAAAATTTTTTCTTTTTAATATTGAAGGTGTCTACATGGTTCATACAGCAGCTCTGAAAAATTCAGAATAAACTTGGTCATGAATAATTCTAAGAGAACAAAATTATCAAAACTTTGTTTCTAGACATGATTTTGAATGTCTTAGACTAGATCAGCATTTCAAAAACATGTCCTGTGTGTCTAGTCTTACATTAGGCTCATATAATTATATGCTGTGGGTTAGGGTCTTCAGGAGTTTATACTGAATGGAGAGAGACACTCAGGTAAATTATAGTGATCAGAATTAACATATGTATAGAATTTGGAAAGACTTAATGATTAAATTTAAGAATATTTTGATTGTTAAAAATATAAGAATTAGATGTTCTAAGATAATCTGATGCTTCTCAAGTAGCACATGATCAATTTCTAGACAACATGTCTACTAGGTCAGAGGAAAAAATAGCTACCGTGAGGTCACTGAAATGCTCCAGGTTCTTTCATTTCTTGGAGACCATGAGCTCTGCTCTTTATGTTTTTATTGGGTATTTCTCCCATCTCACTTCCGTTTATGCTCACCTCTAGTCCTGCCACAGGAATGGCCACAAAAGAGGCCCGAGCTGAGTACCTATCCAAGTGTGGGTGTAAGAAGCATAAACCTGGGGCTGGAGAGATGGCTCAGCGGTTAAGAGCACCGTCTGCTCTTCCAGAGGACCCAGGTTCGATTCCCAGCACCCACATGGCAGCTAACAACTATCTGTAGTTCCAGTTCCAGGCAAACACCAAGGCAAATAAATGAATAAATAAATAAATAAAGTTAAAAAAAAAGAAGCATAAACCTTTCAAAGGGCAAGGAAGACATGACAGTGGGTTCGCCTTCAGGAGGAATAGAAGAAGAAAATCTGGTTTCTTCCATGTGAGGTAGGTTGAAGAAATGGAGAGGATAAATTACAGAATGAAATCACCCACAGCTGCTTCCGGGGCTGAGTCCCTAGCAAGATGCACTAGTTACATTTGTATGGCACCAGGAAGACTGTCCACAGATGGACCTGCATGGAGAACACAGTACTGACATATAGCCCCACGAAGGCAAGGAAATGCCAAGACAACTGTCAATCCTAAAGGATCATTAGTGACTGAGTACCAAAGGGGTTAGATGGCCATCATTTCAATGAATAACCACATGAAAAGGTGACTGGACCCTCACTACCCTATAACTCTATCTACTCACCTCCCGGATCAACCCACCATTACCCAAGGAAATGGAAAAATGCCAAACTTGAGGAGGTTAAACCTCTCCCACTTACATGAAATGAAGCTTGAAATGAAACAAAGATGGGTGTGGGGAAAAAAAAAACATTTCATCTTTGTGAACTGATAGTCTGATCTGATACACTGACAACTCTTCTTACCAAAGAAATTTATAGGTTTTGATAACTTTCCCAAGGTCATGTGGCCAAAAACAAGCAACATTAAGATTCAGACTTGAGCCAACCTTCTTCCTGCATACCATCTAATTAGATATGGTTGCAAAAGTTAGAAGACTTAGGAGGGGGAGAGGTTGGGAATGATGCAGTGTTGGCAGTGATACCCAGTTATGTTACTTCTGTGAACACTGACTGGCTTCGGCAGCAATGTTCAGTGGCTGGGATGGAGAGCATACAGAAACCCAGTTGTTTTAAAAACCAGTCAAAAGGTTGGCCCCTCAGGGGTTTCACATCTATTGATTTAACCAAGCCCAGACTGAAAACATCTAAATAGTACTGAAAATAGGTATGTCCTTTTGCTGTCATTATTTTCTAAATGATAAAAACCATTTTAGAGCATTTATGTTACATTAGGTCTTAGAAATAATCTAGAGATAACTTCATTATATGAGAAGTCATTTAGCATGTTTATGCAAGTATTCTACACTTTCTATAAGGAACTTGGGTATCTCTGATGTTTCTGTATCTGCATGGCATCTGGGGACTAGGCACCAACAGATACTGAGGTTATTTGTTGTTTGTCACACATGATCTGATGCAGCATTCCTGTTCTGAAACAGAACATTTAATGTGAATGTAGGCCTGCATATCCCTCACCCACAGCCCCTGTCTGTCTTCTGAGAGGTGGGGCCTACTCACTGGAAATGCAGTTCTAAGAGAAATTTAAGGCAAAAGACCTATGTAATGTCAACGCACCAAATCTCTATCTTATAAAATGTATTCAGGAATACTGCCTTGCCTGCTATCTCTCCTTCTGCCATTTAGTCTAAGGAATACAAGGGAAGGAGTGGATGGAGACTGTGCTTTCTTTTGCTTGAGTTGAACACTGCTCTTTGCAAGGCTTGTGGATGAGGATGCCCCTCAACGAACACAATTTCACGGATGGCCAACTATCAATTTTGTGCAATGTAAATGGGCAGACTGTCTGAAATCTTGCTTTCTCTTTTTTCTTCATTTTGGTGATGGAGACACCCATGGAATGCAAAGACTAAGTGAAGTGTGTAATAGACCCCCACAAGCTACAGCTTTAAAACTACGTGCATATAACCTCAAAGGGGGTTCACAGAGCTATATGTTGCAGGTGACTTGCAAAGAAAAATGGTCTGTCATCACGGCTGGCATGATACATTCTCATCAAGTTTTCTTAACCCTTCTTTTTTTTTTTTTTTTTTTTAAAAAAAAAGTATACCATTTCACTTGCTTTCATAGCAAACATTTATATGATGCTATAGAGAACAAAACATATAACTTAGTTTTGTAAAAACTAAGCAAAAGTCAGATTCCTGAAATTGAGGACCTAAATTTATGAAGTCAGAAGGTCACTCATGCATCATCCAGAATATTGATTTCATTCTCAAGACAAAGAAATTAAGAGTCTGAGTGGCAGAACTGTCTTCAGAGACCCAGAGTTGATAAACAGTGGCAGTGAGGTCCAGAGTCCCCCTCAACTCACTCCAAACTCCAGGTCCAGCCTCTTCCTACTGTGGCCTTATGCCTGATGGGTTTGAAGTTATTATCTTTAGGTCTCAGCTGGAGTATGTCATAACTGAGATAATGTCAAGAACATCTGGCATCAGATTTGCCCCAGATTCCAGCAGCCTTTAGTCTTCTTTGGCAGTGGTGATCTAGTTCTTGTGGCATGTATCTATACTCAAATCCAGGTGCTATGTTGCTTCTGGCACAGTACAGAGTGAGGTCTAGATTATGCTCATGCCACATATTGTTGAGATGTCCATAGGGGAGCCCACCTAAGGTGCTCAGCACAGAGCCAACATTACGAACATGAGGGCTAGGACTAGGGTAGTTTGTGCTGTCTCCAAAACTTGACTTTGGCCTCCCTGTAGAAGGGGCACCGTGTGAGAATGAAGTTTCATGCAGACTCCTTGGGGAATGCTGTCTGGATAGAAATCACTCTGTGCTGGCATGTGCCTTCATTTTTTTTTTTTTCAGAAGCAGAGACCCGAGGGATGTAGAATAACTTGAACACAGACATTATTAAGAGAAATTTGTACTAAATTAGACAAAGCTCATTAAGAGGAGGAATGTAGTCCAAGTCTCTACACCAGTATTAGAGTCTGGCAGGGAAAAAAAATGACCTAAAAATGTACATCCAACCTCAGGGCCACATGCAGCTGCAGTTGCACTCTGTCAGGCTCATATGACATAGATTATAGCCCTTGGGCTATGTCTGCCTTGGGTCCCTTTGAGGACATTCTTTGTTTTATCTTAACTTCAAAACTCCAATCAGTATTTTGTTTGTGCCCCATTCAGCCTCCAATTTTTGGAGAAATTTTGTTCTCTATCTCCTGTTGTCTTGTTAAATGGGGGATAAGACTCAGCAGGGATGTGATGGAATGAAAGTCTTCCAAGATCAGTGGTATCCTTAGGAATGGGGCTGTATATTCTAGAAAGGCCAGGATTCCCTGCACTGGAGCAGAATCTCTGGGGAGAGACAGGAATCAGTGATCACAAGCAAGAGAACCACAGGTGTAGACCGCTGTGCTGAAATACAGCAAGAAAAATGGAGATCGGACAAGAAACAGTGTGATGTTTGCCTGAGTGTGCCTCTAGAACTCTTCATACATACAGACACTTGACAAAAAGAATCCCTGCTCAAATGCCTAACACACAGAGGGAACTCATTGACACTCTAGGATAAGAACCCTGGACTGCTACATTCTGTGGCATCTTCTAGAAACCTTAAGACTCCGTAAGACACTATCATGAATTGGCAGCCATCTGATCTACCTCCCTGCACAGTAGCCTACAGGACCTGGACAGTTAGGTCCAATCTTCAGGGGCCAAGCAGATGTGGCTCTCTGATTTTTCATAGTATTTGGAATTAAGCTTAATTTACTCAGTTTTGTTCTTATAAATGAAAGTCCAAGGAAAGGTTTTTACATGATTTACCTTGTTATGCCCTGCTGTCATTTGAATTTGCCATTCCCTAGGTTCACTTGGTTCCCAGAGTGACAATGTTGAGAGGTAGTTGGACATTTAAAAACTGAGACCTGGTGGGTAATAACAAGACTGGCCTTTTGCAGTGCTTTGGATTCGAGTTTTGTTTCCCAGCTCCTCCTGGCATTTTTTTTTTTTTTTTGCTTCCATAATCTTTTACCACTGTGATACTATGTATTGAGATGTGACACAGTCAGAAGGCCTTCGACAAAACCAATACCATGCTCTTTGGAATTTGGAATGCAGATGAAGGATCCAAACACTTCCCTTGCAATTATGTGATGCTACCTGCACTAGGCCTCACTAGCAACATTTCTTAAGTGTAAATGAAGTCTTTTTTTTTAATTACTGGAAAAATACCAATGAGAATAAAGTTCCACTGATAGCATGGCTTTCAGATTCACTAACAGGACACAGCAGGCTAATTGGGTTTGCAGAACACAGACAAGCAGAGGTGCTGGAGCCAGCTTCCAGGAGAACCTAAGACACAAATCAGCAAAGATGCTGGAGCCAGCTCCTAGGAGAACCCAACACACAGACCAGCAAAGGAGCTGGAGCCAGCTCCCAGGAGAACCCAACACACAGACCAACAGAGGTGCTGAAGCCAGCTCCCAGGAGAACCCAACACACAGACCAGCAAAGGTGCTGGAGCCAACTCCCAGGAGAACCCAACACACAGACCAGCAGAGGTGCTGGAGCCAGCTCCCAGGAGAACCCAACACACAGACCAGCAGAGGTGCTGGGGCCAGCTCCCAGGAGAACCCAGCAAAGGTGCTGGGGCCAGCTCCCAGGAGAACCCAACACACAAACCAGCAAAGTTGCTGGAGCCAGCTCCCAGGAGAACTCAACACATAGACCAGCAGAGGTGCTGGGGCCAGCTCCCAGGAGAACCCAATACATAAACCAGCATTTGTAAAGTCATTTTCTATTCACTTTGTCTGACCCCAATTGGAAATTTCACAAATGTGACAAGTTCCCTAGTTGACCTCAGAAGCATCAGAAAAGCTCTCTACTTTTGCAAGCCCAGGGCAATTAGAGGGATGCACACAGGGCTTTGCGCTATGTATGTAAGCAGACAGTTGAAGGATGAGAAATGTGGAGATGAGGGCTGCTCCCGGGGCCATCAGATTCACAGCACTGCATCTCATTGGAAGATCTTTTCATGTGTCATATGCAGACAAAAACGTGGCTCCCAGAAGAACGTAGGGATTCATAAAAATCCAAATCTTTAATCAGGCAGGCAGCATGGTATCTGGAGACTTAGTTTCAACTCCATCCCTCCTGGGCCATGTGCATTGCAGTGCAGGGAGATCTGGGCATGCTCATGCCTGCCACTGTCATGTCCCCTCCCTTCTTTGTAAGGTCTCACTCTATATTTTAAAGATGAAGATTGTGGGGGAAATTCAGAGGTGTCATTCCTCTTGGGAAATTACCCAAGTTTTCTCCATGTCCCCACAAACTGCATGATCACATCTTGACTGAATTTCAATCACTGTTTCCAAATATTTCTTCTGCAACTATTCTCCAACTTTTCTTATGGCTTATGCATGGGCCTTGGGAAGGCAACATCTGTGTGTAAGTAAGTGCGAGGAGCCTTAGGAGAGTTGAGCCACAGTGTTACATTAGGCCTAGTATGTAGCTTGTCTGTCATGTCAGATTTAGATGAAAGAAACAGAAAGGAAGGTGGAGGAAGAACAGAAGACATGTTAAATGGATACATTCATGCAGGCAAAACATGCCAAGCACATACATTCCTCATGGAACCCTGAGAGGTAGGTTTTACTCCCACTTGAAAAGTTAGCATTTAGAAACTCAGGAGCCAAGAGCAATGATGATGCTGGTATCATCATGGTGCTTGCTTTCAAATCCTATCAGAGACACAGGAACAAAACAGCATGGAATTGGTACAAAACCAGACAGACATGTGGACCAAGGGAACAAGATACAGGACTGAGAGATAAATCTAGCCACCTATAGCCATGTGATTCTCAGCAAAAGTGCCAAGAGCATAAATTGAGAAAGGATAGCCTGCTTAATAAACAGTGCCAGGAAGTGAGACATCTTCATGCAGGAAATTAAGCCTACACGCTTCACCATTGTTCATTGTATATTAAAATTCAACCAAAATGGATCAAGGGCTTAAAACCCTGAAATTTATAGAAGAAAACATACCAGAAATATTCAAGATACTGGCACAGGCAATGATTTCCTGAAGAAGACTTTAATAGCCCAGCAAACAGAAGCCAGGACTGACAAATGAGATTACATCAAATTAAAAAGCCTCTGTACAGCAAAAGAGAAAAAAAAATGAAGAGACAATCTAACAAAAGAAAATCTTTGCTACATATCCATTTGACAGGGGATCAATATCCAGAATATATAAAGAACTCAAAAGAACAAATAATCTCATCAAAAATTATCAAATGATCTGAAGAGATGCTGCTCAAAAGAAAGACTACAAATGGCTCATAAGTATATAAAAATTGCTTGATAGCTTTAGCCTTCAGGGAAAAACAAATTAAATTTTATAACCCAGCTGTACTACTCTGGAGAAACTAGAAAAAAAATAAGAGCCAATAGCTCAGAGAGAAGGTCCTGAGGGACACAGGGACATAGAAGAGTTAGGATCCTGTGTAAATACAGCCAGCAAGGAATGAGCCTGGGATGTAACTCAAAGTTTTCTGACTTCTAGGCTGCTCTTTTTTGTTGCTTCTTGGAGGATTAAGGAAGTCCACAGCTGGTTAGTAAAAGGAGGGCGGGTCTTCATGTTATGCAATGATAGGTTGCAGAAAGTAAAGAGTTTGTAGCTCCTGCCTCAGCACATATCAGCTCCTGTAGAGCCCACCAGGAACTTATATGTGGACTTCCACTCAGTAAAGTAGACAGAGAAAGACTCAAGCCCTCACCCATCCAAGGAAGAACATCCTAGAACATGTCTGGGAAAGGAACCAAAATGCAGATGAACATCTGTCCTGGTTGACACGAAACTTGATGCTTAGAAAGAGAAATGTCAATTGAGGAATTGCCCAGATCAGATTGGCCTGTGGCCATGTCTGAGGGTGTTTGTCTTGAGTGATGATTGATGTGGAATGGTTTAGCCCACTATGGGTAGCACCATGCCTAGGCAAGTAAGTCTAGACTGTAAAAGAAAGCTAGCTGAGAGAACTGGGAGAATGAGCAGCATTCCTCCCTCCACGGTTCTTACCTCCAGCTTCCTTCCTGAAGTTTCTGCCCTGACTTCTCTCAGTAGTGGGCTATCAGAGTTTAGGATGAAGTAAATCCTTCTCTCTCCTAAGCTGTTTCTGGCCATAGTGTGTTTATCACAGCAACACATTGAAAATAGAACAATTAGCATTCATTCTTCCTACTGTATTATAAACATATACTGGAGTGAAGTTTCTTTCCAATAAGTTGCAATCATATGTACATTTGAGCTGGTGTTTATGGAATCATAGCACCTTCTTCAGATGGGGCCCATGGAGAAAATAACTCTCAGCAAACATTTAAAGAGACTTAAAAAGAATATTCCCCGTCCCCACTCACATCTGCTGAAAGGGTATTTCATAACTGCTATGGACCAAGGCTGATAGAAAGTTTCTAATAGTTCTTCTTTCTTAGTGGAAATGCTTTATGATATGTGTGTGGATGCACGTGTGTGTGTGTGGGGGGGGGAATGCATAGGGGCTGTGATGATGTTAGATTATTTGTCCTATTAATTTATACAAATACATATGTATGTATTACTACATATTAACTAATACATATTAATTAATTATATTAAGTAATTGAGAAAAACAGCCAAACAAATGTTAGTTAACAAAACAGGTAGACTATGGTATTTATATACCATATTATAGACTATATGTATGTTATTCATACAATACTTTCGGTTTTCCTTTGAGACACACCACAGTAAACATCATTTTCCTGCCCTCTTAGCTGTGGTCAGATGAATTGCTTTGGGCAATAAAATGAATAAGATGCCTGGCATCACTGATAGGTAGAAGCTCTTGAAGCTTATAGATACTTTGCTGTGCTTCCTTTCCTTGTATTTAGAAAGGTGGATGACATATGTGCTTGGGTACCATGCTGATAATAAAACAGGGAAGGGACTGGTAAAGAATACCAAGATACAAGGATTAATCAATTGAGAGTTGGAGCAATGCTTGTTACTGCAGGGCACCAGCCACTTCTAACTCATCCAGGGATCATCTTAATTATCCACAGAATCACTTTTCATTTGGTTTGACCGTTTGCCCACCCCAGGTATCAATCATATAACTGGGGAGCAGAAGCTGTAACTGGCTTTCCTAAGTGGAAGAGAGGCTTGTTGCAAGTCGGGGCTACAAGAAACTAGACATAATCTTAGAGGGCAACCAGGAAGGAATCATGGTAAAGTCTGAAGAAGGATGAAGCTAAGAGTGTTTTTACTTCTATGCTTTTTCCAGGCTGTGCTCAGTAATGCTCATGTTGGTATCTGGCTGGGGCACTGAGTCACATCAAGGCCCCACTTCAGCACAGCTGAAGTGTCCAGTGATTAATGATTTCTGTTCAGCATCTAAGTGAGTGCCTAGCTCTATCTGTTAGTTTTATGGATTCTTGCCATGAAGTACAGTCTTCTTCTCCTGGTCGCCTTGGGGAGCCTACAATAATGAAAAGACTCTCATACCTAAGTCTTGTAAAAATGCTAAACAAGGCTTGTCACCCTCAGGTGAAACATGTCACAGATGATATGGGTAGCCTCATCTCAGGAATCCCTGTTTTCATTCCTAGCTCATCTGTTATCTATTCCCCGGCTGGTGTTTCCCAAAGCTCACGGTGTATACTGAATATTCCTCTTTCCATATTTTTTTCCCATGAAATCACTCTTTATCCAGCCCACAGAGACTTGTGTCTCCCCTATGTCATTCCTGGGCCAACTGACCCACAGAGAACAAATTATTATATGGTTGGCCTCTGAAATCCATAGGTTTTTCAGGTAGCTCGAAAATACATCTTTAATAATTGGGTCTGCACTTCACACTTGCAGACTTTTAAATTACTATACAATGGGGTATAATAACTATTTGAAGAGTAGTCCATATTGCACTACAGGATATAAATAATCAAGATTTAAATTATACAGGAGACTGTGTGAGGTAACATACAGGAACAATGTCATCATGCGTGGGCTTGGGCAAAGCTTTGGTGTCCGTGTGAGATGTGGAAACCAATTTCTTGAATCCACTGAGGGATGAAGACATTAAGTGCACCTCTGCCCTCACCATGGAGTAGTGAATGGCTAAAGTTACAAATCTTGGAAGTATTTATAGATTTCTTCAACACAAGGTTGGATCTTACCTCAGAGTGATATCAGCCTACTTGGGAGCTTCCTCATTCCCCTATAGTTGCCCTCAGTGGGCTTCAAAGAACCCCCAGGAATATAGGAAGCACAAACAGACAGACTCCAGCTGAGCTGAGTAAGAAAAAAGGCTATGGAAAGCCCCTTTGCCTACTTTCAAAGTGAAATAGGGTTGGACTGGAGGAATGGTTAAGAAAGGTAGAAATGACCTCTCTATGGGCAGTATTGACCAAGGGCTTTTGTCCTAACAGTGAGGGACAGGGATAAGGCAAGGCTCTGTACTGAGGGATGAGCACACCCAGAGAATGGCTTCTATGACCTCATGACCTATGGACAATTTGCCTCTCATAGCCCTGGATATGTAGATGTCAGGGGTTTGGACACTTGAGTAATAATGAGCTCCTTGGTTTCTATGCAACCTTGAGACAATTGATTATTTATTTATTTATTTTTCTCTTTCTTTTTTTATTATGAATAAAGTCACAATTTCCATCCATGTAAATCCTTATTCAAAGTCCCTTCCACCCCCGACAATTGATAATTTCAATCAGAGATTCTGCATTTAACCCTTCATGTATGCAGACACAGTTTGGAACCAGTTAAGATCCCAGAATAATAAATAGGCTTGTAACTCAGAGGCCACCATGAACTTGCCTAGGTTGGTCTAAAATAAATATCCATATCCATTCTCAAGCCAGGCGTTACATTATTTCTTAGAGCTGGTGTCTGTATTAATGCTTCCTTTTATAAGAGCTGTTTTGTCAATAAAGAGCTAGCATCTTTTGCTCTGGCTAGCTTTCATGTTACTTGTTTTGTTTTGTTTTTTTTTTTTTCCTTTACCAGTAGCTCCCATGGACAGCACACAAAGTTGAAAGAGGGCTCCACTTAGGGTTACCTTGCCAACAGGCGCCGACAGTCAGTTGCATGGCTATATGAGATGGATGAATGGGCCAGTCATTGGTCACCAGGTATGGTTCATATGTTGCTCCATCCATGTATAGGGTGACCACAGGAAACTCCACATTGATGACATAGTAATGCCACTCTTTGTCACAAATCTAAGGGGGGAAAAGAACACATAGAACACTTAAGATTGATTGTAGAATGTGACACCAAACAGACTTCTAAAATTTCATCCTGAAAGAAGAGAAAGATGTTTGAGGACCAGCAGTTATTACCCCAAAGACTCAAGGAACATAATTTTGATACATAACACAATCAAGGTTATCAAACTCATTATCAAACACAATGAAAAGAAGAATTATAAGTGGACCCAGTCACTGGCTGAATAGAGTCACCCTTCTGTGTTCACAGGATTGGCTTCAGGAACCGATTAGAGTTTAAAATCTTCAGAAGCTCAAGTTCTTTGTATAAAATAGCACTGCATTTGCAGGTAACATATACATATCCTCCTGTGTACTTTAAATAAACTCCAGCTTACTTAAAATGCCCAATGCAATGTAAATTCTTTAAGTAATTGCCCAGCTGTATTGCTTAGGGACTAAGCAGGAAAGAAAGAGTCTACTCATATTAAATATGGGAGAGATTCCTCAGTTGGGTGAACTCATGGATACAGAACCTATAGGCATCTTGTTCACATAATTACTGCCTACTTAGTTAGGCTTACAAACTTTGATGGACAGGTAGGAGTGTCTGCTTAAATTTCTTTGAATGAAATTTCTTTTACTTTCTCCTTATAGAAAAAGTACAATTGAAAACATTTTCTAAATTCTGGGATGGAAGGATCTGTACAGAGCACAGTGCCACAATGAAAGCAAAGCTAAAATTAAGATCAATGAGGAGACAAGAGAGGGCAATGGAAGAAGAAAACAGCAGAGTAGTTTGAATTCAGAGGTAAAGGAAAGGAGGAATCAGAAAGAGGAAGAAGCAGGAACCCATAGGAATTGGAGCCCATAATCTCAGAGAAGCTGGTGTAGCCTGGCTCTTCTAATTCAAGGAAAAGATTCCAAGGGAGACAGACTTCCTAGCAGGACTCTGCTTTCCTCCACCTTGGTGCACTTGGGAGCCAGAGAAGGGCCACAAACAGAACTTTTGGCCTGACCTGATAAGCAGACACTGTTAACATGTCTTTCCACAGCCTGTCCTATGAAGGGCTGAGGACCAGCATTAAGGAGTTAGTAGAATGTGGGGGGTTGGGGGTAGGACAGTTGATTTTGACTGTCATTCCCACTGGGGTGAGAAACACATAGGGAATAAGTACAGCATATCTCTGGTATGTCTATGAGGACATTTCTAGGGATGAATGCCTCCATATGGCTCTAACCTAATGAATGAATTAATCTCTTAATGGATTCATAACATGGCTGCATTAGTAGGAGATGGTGAAAGCCCAGTTGGAAAAAGAGGTCACTAGTAGGGTGCCCTTGACTATATCTCAATCTGGACATTCCTGTGTTCTTTCTGCGTTTCCTGACTACCAAGGATGGCCCTGCCATTCCCTCTCTCTTATGATGCACTGACATCTTTGAAACAATGAGCAAAAGTAGTTTTCTCTCCTCCTTTTAGGCATTTGGTTATAGTGATGTAAAAGTAACTGATACAGGAGGAGTCACAGTTCCTGGCCCAAGAGAACAGGCTCATTCTGTGCAATCTATAAGAAAAAGGCGAGGATGGAGGCTGGGAACAGAAAAGAGGCAGGACTAGAGAACAGTGCTTGCCTCCCTCTGTGCAAGCCTGGGTTCTCTCCTTTGTGCTCAGTCTCCTCTGCTTCCTGTGCACCCCGTGGAATCCTCAGAAGCACCTCTCATCTGGATCATTCACTCTCCATCACCCCTGCCACAGATGGTAGGGGAGGCTTATGAGTTCTATATGAAGGTGACCCCAAGGTGAGGGCATCAAAGCCCACCCTCCATCCCGCACTGGATTAAATGTGCTGTTTCTCATGAATACATAACACCAACAGGGATGCTAAATGATCTTTTCCCTTTCATTTTGGAATAAGAATTTTTCCCTTAATGTTCTTTTTTATGTTGTCCCATCTCATATCTCAGAAAATTACTCCTTTTGAAGCCTATTAGCCTTATAAAGTCTGATGAATATTTTAAGGACTTTAGTAGGCAAGCAGGAAGAGTCCAGGTGGTTTACTCCAATGTCTTGTTGAATTCAGTGAGAGTCCCTGACTTAGTTTACACTCTCTACCTTATAGATGTCTTGGATCAGACCATATCTGGATGCAGAGGTTTGGGATTGAGCCTGTGACTAGAATGGGGGATCCCAAGTTATAGTAGTAGTAAACAAGAGAACAAGAATTTAGGGCTGTTGGAAGGGGAACATCTGAATGAATGAAGTGTTTCTTTGATATATATGTGATTTTTTTCCCCAACCCAGACACAATGCAGTCCATGTTTAGAGTTGGAGTCAAGGATAACCAGGCAGCAGAAGAAACTTAGAAAATGGTTTACATTCTGGAGATATTCCAAGAAGTATCTGAAAGCTTCTGTTTAGGTCCAGAGTGACACATTTCCTCTCCTGTGCAAAGTAAGTCATCAGGTATAGTCATGTAGGTAGCACATGAGGGCTCTCTGTTCTGGGTCCCCCCAGTACCCTTGCAGAATCATTTTCTTTGTGCACATGGCAGGTTTATCCCAAGTACTTCAGCCAATCATACCGCACTCTGTGACTGCCAAAGATGAAACAGAATGGTCCTCTGGCCTCATTTCTCAACATTCAAACTTTTCCTAAGACAGCAGGAAAAATTTCTAGGAAAAGTAAGCAGCATTTCACATAAGAGTATCAGAGCTCTTCCTAATATGGTAGGTTTTTTTTTGGTTTGTTTTCTTAGATAGTTTTCCTACAGTTTTGTTGAATTGTGCTTCATTAATAGGCAGCTTCCATGATGTGTCTCATAATACAGGGAGCCTTGTCCAAGCTAAGTCTCATGGTAGAGGTGAAGAGGCTTTCCCACCCTGATTAGCATATCCAAGGCTCCAAACAATCTTGAAGAATTAGCCTGTAATATATTTTCAACCTTGGAGATGGGAACATTTCTATTTATAGGGTTTGCATACTGAGAAACAACAGCTGTGAAATCCCTGTTTGGATCACACCATCTAATGATTTGAAAGTGAACCTGCATCAGTTAATGTTGGCATTGAAAACTCATTTAAAAGTGGGTATGTGATGTAGCTATAGA
Source organism: Sigmodon hispidus (assembly GCA_004025045.1). NCBI lineage: Eukaryota > Metazoa > Chordata > Mammalia > Rodentia > Cricetidae > Sigmodon > Sigmodon hispidus. Next base: position 238,396 of record PVIH01000098.1, on the reverse strand, counting down.
TATCCCATAATATATGCAACTATTCTCTCATTATTAGATTAATTTTACAACAGCGATTACAAATGATACTATAATCAACTTCTTGGGCATAAATATTTTCTGAATTTCTGAATAGGAAAGATTCCTGGAAGGATATTAAATGGCTCAAATATCACAGCTATTTTTACGGTTCTTAATACATACAGTGATTTTTTTCCAGATTATAACTTTTATTCTTTTACCCAGGGAATGGGAGAAGTTTCCTGTGTTGTACTATTTGTGAAAGAACATATCTTGTCTCATTTTTGTAATGAATCACAAAAGATGGGATGGATTGTGTGTTCCCAAATCACACAGAGGATGCTACCTATGTGCAGCACAGCAAAGGTTCAGAGGACTGAACAGAGTTGTGCTCGTGAGCTCTTAGTTGGGTATCCAAACAGTCTTTCATTCATGCTAAGCTTCAGGCTGCAGGCTTGTCCCAATGAGCTGTGTCAGCAGCTGAAGGAAATGCCTAATTAGAGTTTCATAAATGTGGATCTATGATCAGGAAGAGACCCACATTGACCCCTAGCTAGAACAGCAGGGACAAACTGTAATTGAAAAATGATCGAGCAGAAATAGAAGTATTGTTACATAGGTCAACCAAGACAAGGAAAGTAGGCAAAGTGACCTTTCCTTGGGGGAGAGATGAACTTTAATTCTTAACTGCTTGTGAATCACTGGCGAACCTAACTAGCTTGACACCTGTCCCATGGTGCCCCTGAGTGGGTGCTCAAGGCATGACCTAGACAAAGCCACCTCCTTCTTGGATGGGATGCTATCTTAGGTGGCTGTACCTGCTCTTTAGATGGTGAGTAAAATAGTAGCCCAAGAATCAGAGACACATACTGAGGAAGAATGACTCTGGAAGATTCTCTTCACAGCTGCTGATAGCCTGATTCAAATACCACATCCAGGATAGAAGTTCTGACTTAGTTTCTCCATTAAACAAGGTACATTTTAATGCAGCTGTTCAGCAGGTGACACATTGATTTGCCAAGTACAGTGTGTCAATTATTCTGTCATTTGAGGTTGCAATTGACAGCAGGGCTTATGAAATAGATTCTTTGCCTTCCTGAGAGTCAATCTAATGGGGAGGGGGAGAGAGAGAGAGGAAGGGAGCCACATACAAAAATATTCCAATATAATGGGGATTAAAATAAGTGTTGTAACTCAGGTGCAGAGCACTTCACAGTTCCAGAGAATGGAGAGATCTTTCCAGCTGGGAGAAAGTGGAATTTAGGGTGAATACTGCAGGACTGTTAAAGTTTCATTGGGCATAGAAAGTAGAATAAATTTCAAGCAAATGAAGCAGAAACCTCTTATTCCTTTAATCGGTCATTCCCCCACTGTTGGAGGCTTCAGTCTGGCAGCATATGGAATCTAATTCTCGGCATTTTTGTAGAGCCTTGCGGAAAGCATAGCATATTATGTGAAAAACAACCCCAAACCTAGCTGGAGCTTCCAATTCCACTGAGGCACTGATAAAAGGCTTCTAACAATCTGGAATTCGTAGTCATTGTGGGTTGTACAAGGTGCCAGGTAAGCTCATGGTGTGTGTGTGTGTGTATGTGTGTGTGTCTGTGTGTGTGTGTGAGAGAGTGTGTTAGTGTGTGAGTGTATATGAGAGTGTGTATTATTAGTATGTTAGTGTGTGTCCGCATGTGTGTGTGAGAGAGAGTGTGTTACTGTGTGTATATGAGAGAGATTGTTAGTGTGCTTGTGTGTGTGAGAGTGTGTATGTGTGTGTCTGTGTGTGTGAGAGAGTGTGTTAGTGTGTGTGTGCATGTGTGTGTGAGAGAGTGTTAGTGTGTGTATATGACAGAGACTGTTAGTGTGTGTGTGTGTTTGTGTGTGAGAGAGAGTTTGTGTGTGTGTGTATGAGAGAGTGTTAGTGTATGTGTGTGCATGTGTGTGTGAGAAAGAGTATGTTAGTGTGTGTATGTGTGTATGCATGTGGGTGTGAGAGAGTGTGTTAGTGTGTGTATATGAAAGAGACTGTTAGTGTTAGTGTGTGTGTTTGTGTGTGTGAGAGAGTTTGTGTGTGTGTATGAGAGTATTAGTGTGCTTGTGTGTGTGTGAGAATGTGTTTGTGAGTGAGAGAGAGAAAGAGAGAGAGAGAGAGAGAGAGAGAGAGAGAGAGAGAGAGAATAGGGAGATAGGAAGCAGCACACACTGATGGAGGTTTGGGTAGGACAGACTGTGTTTGTGAGAAGTGAGGAGTGTGAGAAAAGGTGGCAAGCATCCTTTGGGGCTGAAGACTGAAGACCTAGTTGCCTATATTCTGCAGGCAATAGGAAGTCTGGAACTCTCTGGGCCGGAGTGGAAGACAGTCATAATAACAATCAATATTGGAACATGCTCTCCGTTTAGAAGCAGCTTTCCATATTCTTGCTTAGGTTATCCAATCCCCCGTTAAAGTACGAGGATCAATTCTGCTCTAGGGATCTAAAGCAGAATGAAAGAAATGGCATGGCTTCCTATCAGTAGGAGCTTGTAAACTTACTGAGAGTTGCAAGTGACACTCAGGCCACCATGGGATTCCACATTTAGCTTCCTGTCCTTTCATTTCACACCATGGCAGTGTGTGTGCATCACACTGGATCACACCAGGACCTCCAGCAGAGATTTGGTGGCTGGAAAGTGGGCTCACACTTCAGATTATCCCTAAACAGCCCCACCTGGAGATTCTGCAGGCCCTTCAGATTCACTGTATCCCAAATTGGGCTCCACAGTGCTCCCCTTCCACACCAGCCTAAACATGCCCTCTGTCACTGTCTCATGTGACCTGTCATCTCAGGCATTGCTTTAGACTTCTCCCACTCTGTCTTCACAGGTCACTTTAGTGTCTTGCTCTCATACCTCTCTTCTTATCCCTGCCATGTCCCTCAGGACCCCACTCCTACTCAGCCCTTAGCATACCTGCTAGAGAGAGTAGAGAGGTAGAAAGAGGGATCACTGAGAGAGGAGAGCTGGTGCAGACAGCAAGGCAGAGATGCTTGAGCAATAGAGGGGTCTATAGCCACAGTACAAATGTGGATTGTCAGAGCCATCAGCTTGCCCTGAGGCTTCTGGGAGCCCCACAATGAGATGGACAAGGAAGCGAAATGAGGGGTCAGGAGGGGAGTTCATGTAGATTGAGTCTGGGGTTCTGAGCAACTGGTCAAATACACATTCTTTATTGATCTCCTGGGATCTCTGTTCTGAACTTGGGGAGAAGCATCTTTCCAATTCTTAACTGCTACATTGCTTAAGTGAAAATGATGATAATATCACTCCCAGGGTTGTCATGTGAGCTTAGTGAAGGACTTACAATGGTCAGCATGTATTTCTAGTCTTTCCTCTTCCAGAATACACTGTGGTGTGGGGTCAAATGGCAACAGTAAACTAAAGAAACAAGAATAAGATATATGAAAAAGGAGCTCTTCAAACACCAAGCATGAAGGAATTAGCGATGACAATTGAAACTAATGTCTGTTGAGGGCTGTGCCTTAGCCCATCAGTGGGAATTACAAAGGCCCTTGGAGAGAAGAATGGACAGTTAGGTCTTTGGCCCTAGGCAAAAAGAGGACTTGAGCTGAGATAGTTGCATGACATTGGTACATTGAAGGGACAGCTTGAAGCCTGGATCCCAGGACCAATACTGCAGCTGACCTAGGGCTGAAGGGCAGAAGCCAACAAGGACTTTGTCTCCTAGGCTCCCTCTACTCATGGGTATCTGATCTAGATGTGGATAGATGACACAGGATGGCTCAGAAGTTAAGAACACTGACTGTTCTTCCGGAGGACCTGAGTTCAATTCCCAGCATCCACGTGGCAGCTAACAACTGTCTGTAATTGCAAGATTTGACACCCTTACACAGTTATGCATGCAGGCAAAACACAAAGTCATATAAATAGAGATAAATAAAAAAATACATTCACAATGTCTGTAGGGTCCTTGGAAAGACAAATTCAAACATGTTAAGCATAGTTGGGAGTGGAGATAACAGGATCAGTGAGCTAGAATTCCAATGTAATTATGTGACATCTCCATCCTGCCAAGGCAAGGGTGATAGTCTTCCTGCTAATCCATTTAAGATCTTATAAGGAAGGCTTCTCCTTATAAGCCACTGTGCTTCCTATGGAGGTGACCAGGACAGCTCAGGTACCACCTTCTGGGCCTTCTATCAGAAAGCTGACTCAGGACCACTGGGCAGGTGGCCTGTGTCCTAGAGACTAACCCTGTTTGAAATTTGTTTGAAACATTTCGCAAATGCCCCAAATAATCCTGAAAACTGCCCTTGCAAATTGTATTTGGAGCATATAAATCAAGAATTGTTCAATATGCAGGATTTCAGCTACTCCATCGGAATAGGAAAGCACACTAGTCCTTTCTTAGATGCTAGTGCTGTGCCTTCATCCTGTACTTTGGCACTGTGGCATGATGCTCTATTTTCTCTCTACATAGTCAGCTGGTTCATTTGTTCATTCTTCATTCACTCATCCATTCATTCCTGATTTTTTAAAAAACAGTGCCTTCAAAGGATTCTAATTAGATCTCCCTTCCCAACCCCTGGATGCTGCTCATCTCAGCTCCCTTTGTGATTCCAGTTACCATTTTTTATGCATTAAAGAGCCCAGTACAATTAGTCATTTCTCCAATTAAAAGATTTCCCCTCACCCACCTTGGAACTTGTCTATAAATACATCAGAGCCCCATGAAGGGTAAGTTAGTAGAGTTGGAAAGGAGTCAGAGGTCAGAGCCAGTGACCCCTGGGACCAGGCCTTCCTGATACTCCCCAGCTCAAGAGTGGACAGCCAGAAGCCATGAGACCCCATTTGCCACCACACAGGAAAATATTCTTCTGTGACCCTTTTAGGAATTAGTTCCCAACTGGAAGTCTGTAAAATGTTGCCTTGCAAGATACACTGCTCAAATGCTCTTTGGAAAACCTCACTGAATACAGTTTAACAGCTTGTTCAGTGGAGTTCCTATAGCATGGTTCCGGGCTCAAAGGGAATAGAATCTCTTGAGAACTTGTTAGAAATGCAGACTTCCCTGGGCTCTGGCCTCTAGTCTCCATTCCAGTAACCAGAAGCTCCAAGGTGGTGCTTGGCAGGCTGTTTCAGCAAGCCTGCGGGCAGCTCTGGAGGCTGCATTTGAGAATGTCTGCTCAGAGATGCAGTGTAGGGTAGGTTAATCTCCTTCAGCTTGACTGCATTTAGAATCATTTGGGAACTATACCTCTGGGTCTGTCTGTGTGGATCTTTCTAGAGAGGTTTAACCGAGGAGAGAAAACCCACTCTGAATGTTGGCAATACCATCAGGTGGTCCCGGGGATCCAGGCTGAATTAAAGGGAGAGAGCAGACCAAGAAGACTGACAACATTCATCTCTCCCTGCATGCTGAAGACAGATACACTGCTCAGCCAGCTCAGCTGGAGCTACCAGCAGCACCGCTACCCTGCTGTGATAGGCTCAGCTGTCAAACAAAGAGCCCAAACAAACCCTGCCTCCTTAAGATGCTCTTATCTAGACTTTTTTCATAGCAATGAAAAAATAACTAACATAATTTTAGAACTTTACTTGTTTTATTTCTTACTAGGCACTTGTAACAAAAATTCCCAGAAGGCTGCTGCAAAATTCATTCGTTTTCCCCAACACATGTTTATTGTATTTTCACTATGTCTCAACACTTCCTGGTCCTGGGGATGTGACAATGAATTACACGCATTGTCCCTTCACCCATCATCAGAGGCTGGGCTTCACATTTTCTTCCTGTCACATTTCTGGAACTCTGGACTGATTACCCCAAGACAAATGTCTACCTGTGGGAAGTCACACTTTCTTCCTCTTTCAGACTTTGCCTCCAACATGAGCCACTTACTTCCCCTGAGGATATCTCCTCATGAATTTCCAGAGCCAGGTGACATATGTCAGGGCCCTGGGGCACAGGTTCAGAGCCTCAGGGGCCCTGTATACTTGCTGGAGGTTGTAAGCTTAAATGTACCAAGCAAAATCCATATTTTACCAAGTCAGGAAGCATGTTTTTAAACTTGTGATTTAGGAAAGGGACCGTTTCTCCATGGTCACTCTTGTCCTAAGCAGGATCGACTGCACAAAGCTAAAGCAGATTGTGTTTCCAAACAGGAAGAGTGTTGAAAGGGAGTCATGTTTGTGTAGTGTGGAATACTGAGTATGGAATCTTCTTCCCCCTGCAAATTTTTCCGTCCCACCACACACAACAAGAAGACTGATCAATTAGCAATGACTACTTCTGCTTGTACAAGCGCTGAGTAGAGGGGCCCCAGCAGACAAGGGCCCTCTATACAAAGAACCAAATCCTTGGTGGGCATATGTGTAGGGATTTACATCATTAGATATAGACACAGAGGCTCTATTAGACCCTTGCTAGGGAAGATGGATTGGGTTATCTCATCAATGTCTGTTCATCTGAGAGTCTGGCACCTCTATATTCCTATTGGAATCTAGAGGATATGAGCAAATCAGCCCAGAAATGGGGTTTAAAACTCACTGAATTTGAGCTGGAGAGATGGCTCAGTGGTTAAGAGCACTGACTGTTCTTTCGAAGGACCTGAGTTTTATTCCCAGCATCCACATGGCAGCTGACAACTGTCTGTAATTCCAAGATCTGACACCCTTACACAGTTAGACATGCAGGCAAAACATCAATTCACATAAAATAAAAATAAATATTAAAAAACCTCACTGAATTCCAGTTTCTGTATGTTTAAGATGAGTGGAGCACTGTAGGAGGAGTGAAGTTTTGTGTGAATGTGTGCTGTTTCCATGAACATAGCCATGTCTAGGACTCTAATGCCTCAGACCTATGGGAGTGGCAAAATCTTTGCTGGGTGAGAGGCTCAAAGAGATGGCAGTGCCTTCCTCTGGTTCATGTCTGGATGTTGATAGTGTGTGCAAAAATGTTCGCTAGCTTTTTCCCCACTGAATGTTTATGGCCTGAAGATTATTCCCCTACAGAGACTGTTCCTATAGAGTTGAACTAAAACTGCCTTTTTGTTCACACACACACACACACATACACACACGCCTAGTTGAATACATATATCATTATATATAATATAGAGTATATATTAATATATACATACATCCATACATATGTACATACAAATCCCTGCTTCCTGGTTTATCTGCATGTAATAATCCCACCTCCTTGATCAGCTGTATGTAACAGCCCTGACTCTCTGTTCAACTGTATATAATAAGCAGACTGGGCTTCTGTTGTACTGTGACTTATCCATCAGAAGACCAGACCACCAGATTCCTAGCTTTCCTATTTGTACGGTTATCTTTTCTTTATTCTCCAGTTGCCTTTAGTCAGGATACCAAGGCCCAAGCCATGCACCAACCTTGTAATAAATTGTGCTTTGTTCAACACAAATTTATTAGTTCTAATGATCTAAGGCCAGATTTATGCTATGAGTTAATTATATAAAGAGAGCAAAATAGACTCAGTTTCTTCTCTTCGAGGAGAGACAGCAAGTATGATGCACACAAAAGTCAAGTCTCCAATGTGTCCACAAGAAGCCCTTTGGGTGAGGTTCAAGGTATAACAGGAGTCTATACATGGGAGTCCATACCATGGCCTTGTACACTCACTCATGGCCTTGCACAACTTAATTGTTCTGGCATGAGCTCTCTGCTGGACCTGGATATGGGATCTGGAATGTGATGTGGAAGGAAAGGAGGAGAAATATGCTTTCAGAGGAAGGGTATTCAAGGCAGAGGGATGCTGAGCAAGAGGTAGGAGGGGTTTGTATCATAGGAGCAGGAGCCTGGGAGGGGAGGGGGCTGTGAATGGCGCTGCTTCCCACCTGGGATCACCCCAACCTTTCCTAATCTCTGTGCTTCCCAATCTGTGGGAATTCCATTTCTGAGCCAAGAGAGGGCAGCAGGACAGTCTACACCGAAGCTGTGGTGTTAGACCTCTCAGGTCCGATTCCGACAGTGTCCTTTCCCAGCCTTGTGAACTCCAAGGAATCACAGTCCCTCTCTGAGCTTTCCCTTTCAGTATGGAACTGAGAAAAGAAGTATCTGCCTTATGGAGTTGCGATAAACACAACCTCCTTCAACACTGCCTTACCTCTCCCGTGCTAATAAAGGGCAGTGTCTCCATGGCCGCACATCCCTTCCCCGACTCATGGGCCTACACAACTCACATCCTTCTGCAATGAGCTCTCCACTGTCACCAGTCCAAGAAGAGCCTACCTCGGTCCTCTCTACACCAGCCTGTGTCAATCCCTGCTGTTCTCACCCCTGTCCTACATCTAAGACATATGTAGACATTTACATCATTTCATAGCTGTAACTAAATAATACAATCTACCAATTTACCACTTCAATATGTAGTCAATGTTAAAACTGAAGATATTTTACATTTGTTTTATCTACTAACTCTTTATAATCTAATGTGTATTTTATTCTCACAGCACATCTTAATTCAAAGTAGACAGAATTGAACTGCTCCTGAGGTCCATGAGGACAAGGACAATGTTTATTCCATATCTCTTATGAACTTCTGTGGCACCTTGAACCTTACCCAGGTAGCAGGTAGGTTCTCAGTAAATACTGAACACACAGGGGGAGGCAGAAATGGGCAGGTGGATGGATGAGAGTGTTCATTCCTGAAAGGCCCCTGCGGCCCACATGGCCCTTAGGAAACTCAAGAGTCAAATCTGCTTGTGATCTCCAAGGCAGCCCATGCAAAGAAATGTGGGGTATCTCTAATATACTTTCCAACTTCTTAGGGACTTTACAGGGGAAGCCCTGAACCAGCAGAGATGAAAAGAAAACTTTAGAATAAAAATGGTTTTATCCATTTTCCTTCTTATGCAGATAAACATTGGGATGCTCATAAGTACCTTTCCTTACTTCTAGGGAAGGTAGTGTTTGTGGGAAGTTATGGAAGAGGAGGTAGAGAACTTTCAGACTATATCCTGCCTTTCTGTGGCCCAGAGATTGGCAATGACCTCAGGGTATCACAGCTGGCCCATGCTTTTCATAGGGGATGGACCCCAGGACTCCACTGTCTTGTCTTCAGGCCTGGGTTTTAAAAGGTGTTTCTTGGCAAAGAGAATAAGTCTGTAAGGTGTTAGATGGAAACCTCAGAATATTAAGCAGCAAGCTCGGTTGTGTATTTAAAACAAAATTAACTTTTTTATTCTGCTACTCTGAGTTTTGAAGTTGGCTCTCTATTAATATAGTCTATCTATCTGTAAGTAAAGAAGGGTGGAATCCTTGCAAGTTAAAAAGAAAGTAAAAAAACTCAGTGGAAATCTTCAGAGAGACATAATTGTAATTTTGTTGCCATATCTCACATCTCAATCTGCTGAACCAAAAAAAAAAAAAAAAAAAAAAATCCCCTGAATAATTTACATAAAAAATTCTGTGCCCAGAAAAAAATCAGAATGACCTAGAATTGGAATGTTTAAGTGTTTCCACTTTTAAAGACATGGTACTTGTTGGTGTAAAGCATGTTCTGCCTGTCAGAGCATACAGGGGATTTCCTCAGCTGGTGGCCCTGACCTGGCCAGTCACAGGGGTATGTGCTGGTAGTAGCAGAGAATAGAACATATGCACAGAGGCTCTGGGAGTTTCTAGCATGGAGTACTTCCTAAACCGATCTTGCTCTATGGCTCAGCAGCCTATACTAGGATTCTCAAACTGCCTTCCCAAGGAAAGCTTGCCAACAAATTGCCTCTGCTTGGGATTCTACAGCAAAGACATTGGATATTTACTCCAAAGAACCAATCATGCCATTTTGGGGAACTCTGTAGGACTTTTTGGGGGAACAGCTGCAGTTTGAAATCCATCCAAACATCCAAAATCCTGAGCACAGGCTCCTTCCAATATTATGAGTATTTACCAAAAGAAATTTTCACCTGAGTTTTGAGCTCTTAAAATGCTCTGAATAACTGGTTAAAATTTTAGCCATCTATCCACCTAAATATAAGCAAAATAAAAAATAAAAAGTAAAACAGATTCCAGCATGACCAGATTCTGCTTCGTAGCTTTGGAGAGGTAAGATGTCCATTCACTTCTCTGTTCTGATTCCCATGAACCACTCAGCATAGACTCCATGAGTGCCCACTGGAAGCAAAGTATGGGCCAATTCCAAGCTTCAGATGGCAAGAAATGCAGATGTAAACACATCCCTAGTTCTACAGAAGGGTCTCATTCATCCTGGCTCCTAGCCAAGCTACACTGTTCAGCAAGTAGATTTATATAGGATTCTGGATAAGGCTGGGCAGGTCTCAGGGTTTACAACTCTATTGCCATGGCTTTTTGTATGTATTCCTTATGCCTCCCCCTCCCCATGCAGGATTTTGCATAAAGAAGCTCAAGGAGATGAATTACATTCAAACCCACCACCCGCCATGGTAGACAAAGCAAAGCTGAGGCATCGCCATTCAACAGCAGATCAGAACATGTGCCACCTGAGATGATGCAGCTCAGCCTAGACTCTGACTTTCTTGTAATCTTTCTTCCTGTCAAAGTTCCAGGTGATGTACAGGCACTGTATATTTGAGGACTTCTGCTCTTGGATGGTGGAACATGCCCTCAAAAACAAACAAAACCCCGGTACTTATCAAGTATGAATTTGAATTGAATCTAGGTAGAATTCTTAAAGTCTGGAGGAATTAAACACCATGAGCTGTGGTGGAGTTCTGGGAGAGCAGTTTCTCAAGTGTCTTAATCAAGCCCTAGGCACTTACTTTGCTGGCATTTCCTCCTCCCACATCAAACCTCAAGCCAGGCAGGGAGAGTAACTTCCACACATTTTCTGGGAGACTACCACTGACTTTTCACCCTTCTGTGGTGACCACGGGAGCCAGTAGTCTCCAAAGAATATCAGAGTGACTGAGCCTGCCCCTGCAATCATCCATTTTTTCACAGAACTCTCAGCCTGAAGGAAGCTATGGGATGGCAGACAGCCTTAGTGTGAGCATCAGGGACACAGGAGAGCACGAGAGAACAGGCACGGGGCTAAAGAGGGAGATGGATGGGATGACTGGAGATGGGGTGCCCCAATGCAAGTGCCAAGTGAAAGCTGGAGTCTTAATAGCTGCATCATTCATTCCCTAGTGTTGGGGTTCTTCCTTTCACTGGGGACCCAGAGCAAGAGCAGCAAATTGGTTATATGTAATGACTGCCTCTAAACTCATTCATTTAGATGTTAGTTATGTATTTATGTCCACTTCATTCCTCATCAGATTTAGCATTAATTTGTGTTAATAATAGATCATTAACAACTATCATTAATGGCAAGAAAGCTAATCATTTTTCCATTAATGAAGTCTACTTTATTATGTTCAAAGTGTTCTGCAATACTACTCCCTTTCTCCTCAGTCTCCCCAGGAGCATGAGTTGTGCAAATAATGCAAAAACAAGAATGGTAAAAGTTCAGTGATTGTATCAGAAGTATCTTGGGGGTGGATAGGCTGCAACCCAAGCCCAGCTCCCCTGAATTCTAGCACTGTCTCTTCTTGGCTGACTTTGCAAAGTGATGTAGCAAACTCGGAAATCAAATGGACAGCAATAATACAATGGGATTGTCAAAGGCAGGCAGGAAGAGAGCCATGAGCACTTTCCTTCCTCATGACCATCTTTGTTTCAGGGTCATGACATGAGTGGTTTGAGGGTCAGCTTGAGTGATTTTCTTTGACTCAGTGGCAGGACTGTTCTCTTAAATGGGAAGTCTTTCTCCCACATACATAGGTATTCTGAGCATATTGTCAATTTTCTAATATGCTTTTCTTTAGTGGTCATATATAGCTGTGTCTATTGTATCTATCACTTGTTTCCTTGGTTACCAGATACTTTTCTTTTTAATTCCCATTAACAGCAAAGCTACTGTTTGGACCAGCTTCTGCTATTCAGTTAAATGAAATACCTGAATTAGCCCCTGTGGGTTACTAAGTAGATTCTGGGTTTAGCATTGCTGATGCTGACTCCACATCCTTGTTCTTGTGCTTGGGATCCTCTGGCGTGATGTTCCCTGGCCTCTCATAATAAAGTACCTTAAATTTTAAATTTGCTTGTCCCTCAGTGAGAACTTTGGTCATCTGTAGGGTTTATGTCAATGAGAGCCACTGAGAGAAATAGTATGTTCTATTATCCACTTCCTGCATCAAGGGTGACTCTGCCAGTGAGAGGAACTGCATGGCATGCAACTGTTCTCCATGCATCTGGTGCCATGGCTGGAACTAGCTTGGTCTATGTTGCTTGGGTTACAGCTCTCAGGCCAGAAAAAAAAAGAAAGAAAAAATGCCCAAAGTTCAATACATTTTTCCCATGCCCTTGGCTGACCATCTAATTACAAGGTCCAATTAAAGAAATTGCACACCATGGACCTTGAAGACATTAAGAAATTAAAGGTCACCTTGCCATGGAGTTCCAGAAAGGTATATTGCTTTTGCTGCTGTCAGTAGGTGGGGTTGTGAGTCATATAGTTCAAAAGCAAACCTGAACTCCAGGGAATCAGGAGAAAAAGCCCCCCAAAACAGCAGAAGCTGTATTGGGCTGATTGGGATGGTACATGTTATCAGAGTCAGTGTGTGTGTGTGTGTGTGTGTGTGTGTGTGTGTGTGTGTGTGTGTGCAAACATTTTTAATAGCAAATCCCTATAACCACATAAATCTATAGCCACAGGTTTCCTCATCCAATTATATTGCTTAGCCACAGCTGGTAGGAGCTGAGTTACATGAAGATGAAGTACGGTAAACCAGGTAATTCAGTTTTAATAAAAAAGCTTTTATTTGGACATAATCATTGTTAATTATTTAGGTTAGTGTGAAAAATTCATTCTATGTTCATAATTGGGGAAAAACATTACTGTCTTTGTAAAATCTTGAGATTTTTTTCTTTTCTTTCTTTTTTTTCTCCATACAATATTAACCAAGGCTAAAAGAAAACATCCTCAGAAGTAAAACCTTAGTACCTGGCCTAAGATAGGGAGCTCAAGGCTTCCTTGGTTTGTAAAGAGGTGGAGGCTTATGCCAGTGATTGGGAGCACTGGGTCTCAAGTGCTCACTTTAGCCACTCCTGGGAGCACTCAAGTAGAAAAGACAGAAAGAGGGCCTTGTTGGTGCAGTTCTTATCTGAGAGACCAGATGAACAATGAGAAAAATATTGTTGAATTTATTTATATCTTGACCCACCCAAAATATATCAAATGTGTCTTGTGAAGATTATACCAATACAAGATACTTGTTTCAAGTTGGGAAATAGAAGCTGTGAAAAAGAATACGTGGATTGGAAAATCTTGTTCTCTGAGAACCCTCAGCTCTTGGCACCATCTGGAGCAAGAATGATTTGAGACATGATTGCTTCTCAATGCCACCTGTCTTTATGGAAAACAGTCCCATGTGGTCCACCAGCTGCCAGGACTAGGAATCTCAGAGGAATAACCCAGCAGCACCTTGTACCAAGGTAGGAATTCCTATCATCTGAGGCATGATGGAACTTGTATCCATGTCTGTAAAACATATAACATTCCTTTTTTTTTCCTCTTTCTCCCATCACACAAGACATGGGAGTTAATTATTGCTACTTCAAACTGTTTTGGAAGAACATTAATCTCAGTCAAATGCAGCTCATAGTGCCCTTTGTATCGCCCCTCATCCTTTGACTCATTCTATCTCCCTCATCTCATCTACCTACATTTGGTCTCTGCAGTGTAAAGCAAACCTCTCCAGCTTCTACCTCGGGCCTCAATTTAAGAGGACTTAGGATAAGACACAGAGCAAAGAACTTTGGAGGAAGTGTAGGCAGCTTCTGCCTAAATGTCTATTCAAAGTATTGACACACTTTCACAGGGGCAACAGACAATTGCTTAGAAGCTTTCCAGCAGCCAACACAAGAGGAAACCTGATGGGCCATACATCTTAGGCTCAGAAAAGGAACAGGTTCCTACTGTTAAAAAGGAAGACCTTTCTTCTACAGAGTCTAGACAGAAATTTGTCTGTGCATGATACAAAGGGGGGGCCCTATGATGTGGAAACCATTGTTCTCAACATTCTTGTCATCTACTGAGTTATGTGGGCTGGTCTTCCTAATGCTCTTCAATGTGGCCTAGAGGTTAACATCAGGACACACTCTAAAGAACTGGGGTTTTAGAGAACAATTAAGGGCTGTGTGGCTGAAAACAAGTCATATCAATTCTCTGGCCCCAAGCCCCCTGATGTGACATCTATGGCAATTCTTCTTCATACACTTCTATGATAGTTGAAAGACCCTAGGGGAGAGAGGCTTAACAATTATACCTTTGGCTTCCCCTCCCAACACTCTGCCTTACTTGATTACTGCTACCACCCAGGCCCTGTTTTGATATGGTTGGGGTTCTGCCAAGTATTCCTCTGATGCCTACAGAGCCCAACTTGATGTCTAGGGTAAAGAAAGCATGGCTCACACAGAATTAGAGTGAGGAAGCTGACTTGTTCTCGGCTGCATGACTAACACTGCAGTTTTTGGAACAGCAAGACCGAGATTGTAAACACTCCTGTACTGCATGTAAATGATTCTCCTCCATCCTAAATAATAACATAGATTTAATTAAAAACACTTTTAAAACAGCCTTTCAAAGTCTAGTCCTAGACCCCCGTTCCTTTTCCAGCTCTCAATTTAGTGACTTGAATGTGTTTTTTGCTGAAACCTCTGAATGGCAAATCAAATTTTCATCCCCAAGTGTCAGAGATAAAGCTATGCCAGAGAACAGAATAATTAAAGGCCACAGAGGTAAACCCGGGCTTGGAGTGTATCGGGAACACAAAAGAAAGCAGTGTTGTTCACACACTTTCTTTGCCTGATTAAACCAAAGGTCTTGGTTATAAATTAGAGCCTTGTTTTCCTGAAATATTAATCTGTGTCTTAAGTTTTTGTTCTTTCTTTTGAAGTATATGGTTGATGGTAATAATTCAAACTGCTGGAGAACGTCCTTGGCAGAAATGACTAAGATTTGTTAGGCCCTTTATGAATATTTCTAACATGGTGGGAGGCTCTGCCTTTTGTGGGGAGAGGGGGTCATTGGTCTGCAGGCTCCTCAGTCTTTCTCATCTATGTTCTTCTCTATTCCACACACCTGTCAGTCCATCCACTGCCCCAGCCATTCAGCATATACTCACGGGAGGGTGAATTAAATGGATATTATAACAAGCACGTCACTGTTACTGAATTAATCAGGAAGTAAGACAGACAAAGGTCTTCCTCTCACAGAGAGACAATGAAAACTTATCCACAGGGAAATGGATATCTATATATCCATAGCAAAAACTATGGCTATCTATACCAATATTCATTCAACCAAATTTCCTAGCCTAAAGTGCAAAATAGCCAAAATTTCCAGTTGCTGAGGTAAGTGGCAGGGTGTGGCTGAGAGAAGAAAGCCATTTTTGGTTAGTATTGTAGGCCCCGTATTTAGTTTGAAATCCAGAATACTGTGTGCACCCAAGGACAAATGCTCAGTGACAGGTATCTCCTCTCTAGGATAGGGATAGTGTCTTATCTTCCTCTTCACACCACCAAATAGGTTTTAATTCATTTATGTAGCATTTTCTGAGCCTTATTCATTTTGAACATCATTCATGTCTTCAAGTGAACACATGCATATGTGTGTTTTAGGTAGATGACTAAGCTGTCCAGTTGAGTTCACCTGAGGTATTACCAAAGAACTTTTCAGAGTATATCGGCTTCTGCTCCCATAAGCAAAAGGTCTTCTGTTTGCTCTATGTCTCTACCAGGTACCTGCATTGTCTGTTTTTCTTCTTACAAGTTCTGGTAGATGTAGCATAGTTCATTATGGATTTTATTGACATTTTCCAGGCGTTTAATTAAGTTGAACACTTTTTCATGTGTATTTTGACCATTTGAGTAACACTCTTTATAAAACTACTTGTTTGAGTCTTCAGGGGGCTAGCAGTGGGGAGTTACTCTTTTGCTTTTTATTGTGTTTTTAGACTCCCAAGAACAATGCCTGTCACCAAATAGACACAAGAAATCCTTAAATAAACGAGTGAATCTATATGCCTCTTCTGCTCTCATTTTCTTAACATTTTTCTCTAAATTAACTCACTTAAACTGACAAAATAATTTTTATATCATCTCATAGCTGTGAAATCATGGTGTCATGTGCGAGTTACACATTTTCTTATACTCATTAAAATAAATGGGTGGCTATTAAAGTTTTTTAAAGTCCATTCATGTATTTCTAATCTCTCCTTTAATGTCATTGATGATATATTAATATCTCCTAAATTAAACAACTTGTTTCCCTTGAAACCTTTAAGTGTTCCTGACATGGCTGTCTCTGATGAGCACTTCTGTAAGCAAGCCCAAGGCTAGAGTGGCCTGAAGATTCATGGAACACATCTAGGAAAACAGCAGTGAAACCACTCTGCAGATGTGTCTGGGAAGATCACCATGGCAAGGAAGCAGAGTGGGCATAGAGCTGGATGGCTGGAAGGGGAGAAAGAGACCCAAGGAGACATGGAAAAGACAAAAAGCGTTTGACTTGGGTTGTAATATACAATCTGCATTTCAAGGTTTTAAATGACTAATTGTACCCTGTTCTATAGATAAGAGACTTAAGGTATGAGACAAATGGCTCCAGGGGTCAAGACTGTGTAAAGTCATATTAAATGAGTGGCCTTTTCATGTCCTGCCTCTCCTTGGATGAGCTTTGGAAGATGAAATGCAGAAATTGCTGTGGGCCAGAGTCATAAATGGTAATGAGAGTTCTTGCTGGCTTGGCCATTAACATGAATGCTCCCTGGTTCCACAAGAGCCTGTATCACATCACAGCTGGGCAGAGTAGGTTATAAGACCTTTGTGAAGTGTGTGGTCTGTCCTAGGTCAGGTAGCAGATGATGGAGTCAGTGCCCAGTTGAGATACCACCCAGTGAATAGACTGCCCATTACTGAAAGGTAGGAAGTCACAATGACTATTTGGAATGTAGTTTTCACAGAGGTACCACATCCCACCACAGACATGGGCATCTGTGAAAGATGAGAGCCTTGTCTATGGCTCAACCTCACTTTTCTGAAGTAAGAGTAAGTGGGATGCCCTTATGTAATCAGCAAATGAGTCTACAGCAGCATCCCATTACTGCTGCTGTTTGGGACAAGTGATTCATGGCCTCAGGGTTTTTTTTATACTCAGCCTTGGCTTACTAGCAAGAGGCTCATTCTCTATATGACTTGAAAGCCCCTTATGTGCATGGGGTGAGGCAATGTGAAGAGATGCAGGGATAGGTGTGGATCACGGAGGACCTATAGGGTATCCTGTCAGAAGGCAGGCTGCATGCTTCCACTGCAGAGCTGAGCAGTAGAAAGAAGCAATGACTGGAGGGAAGACTTAATGCTATATATTCTTAGACTAAGCAATGGTCAGAACCCATGGAAACTATAAAGAGGATCT
Organism: Sigmodon hispidus; assembly: GCA_004025045.1. NCBI lineage: Eukaryota > Metazoa > Chordata > Mammalia > Rodentia > Cricetidae > Sigmodon > Sigmodon hispidus. Next base: position 220,938 of record PVIH01000098.1, on the reverse strand, counting down.
CAAAGCAGAGGCTCTAGTGGTAAGACTAACTGGTGATGCCAGGGTGGCACCAGCTTCTCTGCTGGACACATGGAAAGGGTCATCATTAGTTCCTTAATGCAAGGTCTCCAAGTTATAAAGTTGCACTTGGTACCATCTTATACAAACAGCCCTATGTGGAGACTTCTGTTTAACAGGTGGAGAAACTGAGGCACTCATTACTCAGGCCATGTATCTTGTAGTGTCAGAGTTCAAACCCCTGACATCAGGTTCTAGAATTTAAGCACTTCACTGAACCAGGTTGCAATTTACAACCAAGTACATTTGAGGAAATAGCATCTCATTTCCAAGAATCCCAAATGCTAGACTCCTCCAGGACAGGGCAGATCAGATGCAGCCAAAATTCTCACTGGATCTGGGGCAAAACAAGGCAAAAATAATGGTAATGTTAAAACAGCGACCGTCTCTATTCAGTAGCCATCTAGCATAGATCAGATGCTTTATGTTCATAGACAGTGCTCATATAACTTGTTTTGTAGGCAAGAGTGTGAGAGCTAGAGAGGCTGAATAACACTTCCAACTTCCCACTACCAGGAGCTACCAGAGAGTAGTTCTAGAGATACACAGATCAAGGGCTTTCTGCCCAAAACTTACGTTCTTTTCTCTTTTTGTTTTATATGTATTATGGGTGGGTGGGTGGGTGCATGTCATGGTTCATGTGTGGACTTCAGAGGGCAACTTGCAGATATTGGTCCTCTTTTTTCATCATGTGGGTCTCAGGGGTTAAACTTGGGGCTCCAGTCTTGGTGGCAAGTGACTTTGGACATTGAACTATGCTGCCATCTAAGGTTGCCTATACATATTCATTTCTGCCTTCACAGGGCCTTTTTTTTTCTCTAAGAATGCCACATGTGCAATTGCCCTTCTTAGGGGTCTTTGAACATGAAGCATCATCTGTTCCACAGAAAGGGGGTGTATGCCCCCAGGATACTGCTGGGAAAACTTTTTCAATATATAAGTTTACCTATTGCAGCATATCTAAAATTCACCCTTGCTGACACTTGGGCATTTTCAGTAAAACAAAAGCATCATGTGTTATCATGCCTGGGTTTTTATGTGGGTGCTGGGGACTGGTCAGGTCTTCATACATGCACAGTAAATACTTTATCAACTGGGCCACCTTCCTAAATCCCAAGATGTGTGTGTGTGTGTGTGTGTGTTTGTAAATTTATGCCTTCCTCTTGTAAATTTCTTCCTCTGAGCCCAAGTTCTTCTTCCAGTCTGGCTATCTTTATTTCTCAGGGACCCCAGACCCACTACCTTCCTAGCAAAAGTATAGGCTTGATTCAAATATCAATTTTATGTGTTCCAGTCATTTTTATTTAGTCTCTCCAGGCCACAGTCAAACTATAAATTCTGGGTAACGGTGCCTTGCAGGGTGAGCTGAGACAGTGAGGTAAGGGTCAGGTGAGCCCTGCCTATGAAGTTCATCTTCATGAAGCCCCTAGCCAGCCTGTATTGTGCTCCTCAGAGCCCAAACAGGGTCAGTTATATCCTGTATTTTTAGAGTAGGCCAGCTTGCAATAGGCGTTTCAAACCTGCCAGTTTCCGTCCTAATGCACAGTTTGTAGAGATGAGGTGACCCGGGCCAGACAGTTTTCCATCCTTCTCTCTGTTCTAGTCCCAATCATGAAACTGTAAATCTTTATCTCCCTTGCTCAACTTTTAGCTTCAGGGCCAAGGTAGAGTTTCATTCATTGCCATAGGACAAAGACCTGCACATGAGGCTCTCAGTGCATACTGCTTCTTCCACTTAAGCTATTTCCTGCTGAAATACAAAGCTACTGAATCATACAGCATTTAATAAATATTAGACAGTGGGCTTACACACAGTCACACATACACCAGCTGACATTCTACTAGCTACCCAGAAGCACTGCCTTGAATCCCACCCCAAACTTAACCACTCTTTCCTTGCCCCGGACCCACTTCCTTGGCACCACAGTCTTTGATTCTCTAGTTTTAACTTTTATGGCTATAACTGTATAGAAGACTTGACCACTAAAAAATTTGTTTCCCAAATTTTTGAAATTGAAAAATTCCTCCTTTGTTATTTTATTTTCCAAACAATTTATCTGTAGAAGATTCCTGAGCATATGAAAAACAGAATCTTTGAGTCTGGATTCTGTTATGCACACACTCGTGTATAGTTTAAAGTGGTCTTCTGCTCCACTCTTTCCTGTAATTAGGCAACAGGATCCAAGTATACCCTGGTCATAATTAGTGCCAAATTCAGAAACAGCTAGTTTTGCATGAATTTCTTTTGGTGGAAATTGTATTTTTAAGATACTGAGAAAAATAATATTGTGATTCTAGGGACCATTATGTACACTAGTGCTCACTACAATGGTGTTTCGTATGGAGAAGCTGCAGATCAAAAGGCCCCTCGAACTCAGCACTATGTTATTCTATCTATACTATCCTCTACCTGCCATCCATCTAGTGTCTATCACCCATTCATTTATCTATCTGTCTGTCTGTCTATCTATCATTCTATCCATCCACATCCTCACACACATACATACATACATGCATAGATTTTACAGGTGAGAAAACAAGTTCACAGAGATAAAAAAAAGCCTCATCCAAGGTCACACTGGTGATATGGGGTAGAAATGAGCTGATCTGAGAGGTTACAGAGCCTGTAGGCCTTAATGAATATTTACCTTGAAAATGCAGCTTTATTTTAAAGTTGATCTTGCTCAGGATTTACTTATAAATGAGTGACTGAGTAAGCGTGTGGCTCAATGGGCAGAGTGTAAACACAGCATAGTTCTGCATTTGGCTCTATTTCTTTGGGATTCCTTGCATAATACATTATTTTTTTTAAATTTTGTTAGATAGGGAAGAGACATATTTTTAGTATTACAGAATAAGCCCAAAGGCATACTTTTACTTGTGGCTTATGATACTCATTTTATTCATGTGCTTAGAGGTAGAAAAGAACCATGGTTGGTTACCAGGAGATTCTGTAAGCAATTCAGTCCCAAATCGCATTTATGTTCCAGCTGTGAGCTCACTTTTTGAGTCCCAATAATAGATAAGAGTTTATCTTTGCTTTGTGTTCAAATAGTTATAACTTCATTCCCTCCCCCTCCCCGCCTCTGTATTTATGACAGTAATAAAACCTTTGACAAGGTGGCAGTTCATGGGAATCCCTGTAGCTTCTTTAACAGGAAAAAGACAGAGGCTGATGGGAAGGTCTCAGTATCCAGGACAACCTATATAAGGATGTGGGATGCTTAACATCCAATACTTCATGCAATGCTGAGGAGGCTGAGGCTAGGATATCCATTAGAGGAGGTGAATGGCACATATGGACCCATGGAGTCAAATACAGAGATGCTTCTAGCACCGTCCCCTGGCTTTATCTCTGGATAGTCAGGAGAGAAGCAGAACAAGCATCACTTTATCCTCACTATGGGACATCATGGAGGATATGTAGCTCTACATTTAACTTAGACTAGTAAGGGGAAATTCCTGGGAAGCCTCTACTGGTCTGTCTCAGAAGCCAGTATAGAGAAAGGGAATGGTCCACACACTTAAAGGCAACCGATAGGGACACAAAGAAATTTCCAAATAAATATGCAAAACTACTGAGGTTTTGTGGGCAACCTCAGCTCATGCAATCTTCTTGTAATTTTCCCTTTGTGTGTCAGTTTATGTCTGGAATTACAATGCTTGTAGACCTTATCACTGATTCACACCTACACATGACCTACGCACACTGTTTGCATGAGCAGCCATCCTGAGAATAGAGGGATAAATGATAATGGTACTCTGTCCATCCTTGGCAGTACTGTAGCTCTCAGAGCTGCAGCTCCAAACAAGGCCAATGCCATTGCCTGCAGCTCTAAGAACAGTGTGCTCCGCCCTCCTGGGCATTCTCCATATCCCTCACACTCACATCATTAGCGTTCCTGCCTATTCTCTCAAACCCAACCCTCAGGATTTTTCTATCTAGGTGCTCTTAAATTTTGTTTCATAGTAACTAAGCAACTCTATATTCTTAAGTAGTGTGTCTGATGTACAGAGCAAAGTTTGAGGATGCTGTCTGGAAAGTTCAAGCTTGACTTCTGATTTTTTAATAGTGGCCCATGTCCATGAACAGTGACTTTCATCTGTCAGCACCTTGGCCTTTCTGTCTGTTGGCTTTAAAAAATCTACAGTCTTAGACTTAACCTTCTTCCACACTTAGACTTTTTGCCTGCATAGCCTTTTCATCTCCCAGCGTCTAACCTCAAGCAGGCGTTCTTTACTATGCATTTTTATCACATCACAGCATATTTATGATGAACAGAAAATGTGAGAAGCTTGGATCCTTATAACATATTTAACTCGTCCATCGTGATTCCATTTATTCCACCTGCCTCCACTGCACGCCATGTGGTTCACTGCCTTAACCTTTGCTCTTACGGCTAAGCCTTTAGAGAAGCTGAGGAGGGAGAGTGAGCCCTTATACACACAGCCACCATCTCCAGAGCGCCCCCTCCTTCCTTCCTTCCTTCCTTCCTCCCTCCCTCCCTCCCTCCCTCCCTCCCTTCCTCCTTCCCTCCCTCCTTGCTTCCTTCTCAATGGGCAATTCTGTTTGAATCTCACTTCCTTTTTACTTTAAGGACTGTCCTGGCCATGCTTTTTGTCTTTTGGTATCTGAAACTTTCAGTACAATTTTGCTTGTTACTTCATATTACTTGTTTTCCCGCATGTGACATTTTTTTTTCCTGAGTGTTTTCAAGATAGGCTCCCTTATTTTTGGTATTCAACAGGTTGAAGACAATAGCATTAGATTTGTTTCCTTTGTATCCTTAAGCCTGGACCTTGTCATCTCCTCTGATCTTTAAAATGATGTTTTCAACAAATTTGAAATAATGTATACTGCCTGGTACACCTCTCTCATATCACTTGTAAACTTCCCGGTTTAATTTAGACACTGAATTCTCTACCTAGGCTTTCCACGTTTACTTGTAGCCAGTATTTCTCCATTTATCAGTTCAACTCATTAACCATGACAAACTCTAAGATATCACTCTAGATTTTGGATTTTCGCTGGTGTTTTGTTGTTAATTCACGTAGCTAACAAATTTTGTTACACTGAACCTAGGCTGACACTTGGGTTTTTGTTGTTATTCTGGGGAAATGCTGGCTTCAGTTAACTGAAGATAATCTAGCATTGCAGATATTCGGCTTTATATTTTATTGAGTGTTGTTTGTTTGTTTTGTTTACCCTTAGGGCAAGGCCAGCCTTTTAACCCTGGCACATGTTCATTAATCTCCAAGAGTGCCTCTTCTGGTATTTCACTGGACAACTCCAGATGTTTCCTCAGCTTTTCTTTCTTAGAAAAATCCCCAAATGTGACTCCTTTGCAGTGCACAGTAGCTACAACGTCTGCTGATTTTCCTATTTCCTAGTGTTGCTTTTCCCCGGGCTCCCTGGCTTCCCCTGTGCACATGGTTCACAGAGTGGTTGACAGTTTGAAGGATTCTAGGAAACCCTTATTCAGATTTTCAGTTCCCTTGCTGCCTCCCTATCATTTCTGGTATTTGCCCTTTCAGTTGCTAGCAACCCTAGCATTTCTCAATGCCTTTGCATTTCAAGCTAAGAGAGTGTGGCCATCTCTCTCTCTCTCAACCCCCTCTTCCTTCCTTGCTCTATCTCTCTATTCCTTTTTTTATTTTTAAAATTATTAATATATGATAGCTTTACTAAATATGGTTATACTTCCTCAAATTTACTCATTGTCAGCATACAAGTCAAGGTTTTTTTTTTTTTTAAATAAATTTATATTGTCGGACAAACATCATCTAATCCAGTTTTAGAACATTCTTATCCTAGAATTGTCTCTTTTGACTGTAAGCCCAAACCTTAGGCAGCACAGGCCTGTTTTCTGTATCTATAGAATTGCCTTTATGGATGTTTCCTATACACAAACTTACACAGTATGTCTCCTTTGTATATTAGTATTTTTAGATGTTTATTTTTTAAAAAATTCTGAATATCATTCAGGGAATAAATATTTAAAAGTTGGGAGAATTTGGGTCTCAGTAAAGACTTTTTAATCCAGTGTCCCTTGGATAATATGTATGTTGCCCAACTTATACTTTTATATCTCTTCAGGAACCACAGTGTAGAACAACACAGCTAAACTGAAAAATTAATATACATCTATTAGACACATATTTAAGTTAGAAACTGAGTTAAAATCAGGGGATCAACTATCCCAGGGTAGTGAAGAACCGAAGCAGTAAAGAGGCCAATGCATGGGAAGTTGCAATGAGTCTTTGTAATCTCTCTCGACAGTGACCGTAGAGTCAGTTCTCTATTGTGGAGGGTGTCAGAGGTTGATCAGGGATCGTGGCCCCTGAGTGCAGGATTGACAGATGGACCAAGACCGTGCCCTGTCAGATAGCAGGGATGACACACTGTGCTTCCTTCTTTTAAGCGAGGCAGACGGGTTTACAATAGTGCTGTCCAATCTGACTGTGCTATTGGCAATGGCATGTCAACAAACAATTTCTGCAGCTTTCTGCTTAGATCAACAAATGAAGACATATGGTGAAAGTTTGGTTCTGCCAAGACACATAAATCTCAACAAAATAAAAGCATAATAGTAAGAAACATGAAGCTTTATAGAATGGTGGGCTTGGTCTAGCACTTTAATAAAATTCCTTTCAACTCCAGAGCCTCAACGGCAGAACTTATAAAGTAGTCTAAGTTGGATTACAAAAGTAACTGTGTAGTTTAGACTTAATGCTTAAAATCAGAAGTCTGGAGTGTGATACAATAGCACTTAGCACATTCTAGCTTCCTTTTTATTTCTTAAATAGTATGGTACTGTATAATTGTTGGCCATACCTGCCTCTAAGGCTCCAAAGAACCAAGGCAATCTTAAGGCTTGCTTGTCTTTTGATTCCCATTTCTGTTGCCTCAAGAAAGCTGCCATCTTCCAAGAAACCAAAGGATGCAGTTGGTGCTTCATAATGAGGCCGTGCTTCCTTCTAAATATGCACTGATTGTCAAGGTGATGGAGGAGGTTCATTATTTAGAGGCATAATTAAAGGGCACTTCCTTTAGCTAAACTAATGAGCAGTAAGTGCAGCAATATTTGCATGTTTAGACATTAAGGATGGAAACAGATGAGTCGGAGGAGATTAGGAGGAAGCAGGAATGGTAGAACAAATTAATCTCATCCCTGGGCCTCCAGGGTTATTGCTTTTCAAGACCCCCTCAGAGGAGCGGTCCTCTCTGAAAAGTTGGATCAGCTGTCTTCTCTTGTTTTATAGGATGAATGACTGTCTCGCTACTATTTCTCTGAAGTAAGGTCACCATGGTGCTTTGAATGAGACTGTCTTCCACTCACAGATGTTTGACTCCTCGGAGCCCAGTTGGTGCTGCTATATGGGTGGGTTTAGTATGTGTGGCCTTACTGGAGGAAGTGTGCCACTGGGGATGTGCTTTGAAGTTTCAAAAGCCTCGTACCATTCCCAGTGCATTTTCTCTGCTTCTTGCTTGTGGTTCAAGATGTGAGGAGCTTCTTCACTCAAGCTTCACATCCCTGCTGCCAGCCATTTCCTGTGCCATCATGGACTCCAACCCTCTTAAACCATAAGTCTAGATCAACCCTTTCTTCTTTAAGTTGTCTTGGTCACAGCAATGCAGTGATCTCTGCTTCAAAAAATGCTATGCATGATTCCTGATCAGTTGAGCTGAGAACGTGTTTCTGGGTAAACTTCAGTACTTTGTTATAAATGCTTAGGATCATCATGGATATTGGTTTATGATGTGGGAATGCAGTCCCAGTCTGGACTGGGACTAGGCAGGTCAGGAACCTCTTGTTACAGGCTTATTCTTGTTAGCGTGTATATTCATGTACATTATGAATGCTCTTATGTCAAGAAAGATGATTTTTAAAAAACAAATCCTACATCCCTTCACAATAAAGCTCCTAGGATTCAGGGGATCATATTTCAACACAATAAGGACAATATACAACAATCCAAAGCTTAAGCCATGCTAAATAGAGAAAAACTCAAAGCAGGTCCAACAAAATCAGAAATGTCCATCTGCTCCCTCCTGAGGCTGGAGCAATAAGAGGAAATGAAGAAGATGTAAACATGGGAGGGGTTTAGAAGTCAAAGTATCCTCTTAAGATTGTGTGGCTCTACACCTAAAAGATTCCTAAAGATGCCACCAGAAAACTCCTACAGCTGGTAAACCTATTCAGCAAAGCAGCAGAATACAAAACCAAACCAGTAGCCTTTCTATATACCATTGACAAATGTACCAAGAAAGAAATAAAGGAAACAATCCCATTCACAATAAGCTTACAGTGAAAGTTTAAGATAAAGAAGCAAAAAATAGAAGTGCCATGCTCATGAGTCTACCAGTAGAATTAATATTGTGAAAATGGCCATTCTATCAAATGCAATCTACAGGGTCAATGGAATCCTCATCAAAATTCCATGAAATTCTTCATAGACCCTGAAAAACTTTGTTTTGAAATTCATGTGGAAATATGAGCATACACATGTGTACACACACAAACAAAAACCCAAAACCAAAAAAAACAAAAAAAACAAAAAACAGGATAGCCAAAGCAATTCTGAACAATAAAAACAATAATGGAAGCATAATGGTCCCTGATTTGACATTATACTACAGAGCCACAGTAATAACACATTGCAATATGGCATTAAAGCTGACACACTGAAAAGATAATAGAACTGAGCATCCATACATAAGCCTTCACTCCTATAGTCACTCACTGTTTGACAGAGTCCAGATGTATTTATTGGAGAAAAGATAGCAGCTTCAACAAATAATTCTGCTCAATCTAGATAGCTACTAGATTCTTTGCTTCCATTTTGCACAAAACTCAACTCTGAATGGCTCAAGAACATCAAGCTAAGATATGATACTCTAAATCTCATAAAGGAAAAGTAGGGGAAATGTTTCATCATATAGACATAGAAAAGATTGTCTAAATAGGACTCTGGTAAGAGGGTAATTAAGACTAGCAATTGACAAACTGGAGTACATCAAGCCAAAAAGATTCTCTGTACAGCAAAGAGAGTCATCATTGGAGTGAAGAGGCAGCCTAAGAAATAGAACATGTTTTTAAACTAGTCATACATCTGACCAAGGGTTAGCGTCTAGATTATACAAAGAATTCAGTAAGGTAAACACCAAAGCCAACCAACCAAGAAAACAAACAAAAATCACTCCATCTTAAAATTGTAACTAAATAGAAAGGTCTCAAAAATAAAGAAATAAAACATCTGAGAAATATTTTCTTAAAAGTTAAACATCCTTACTCATTGGGAAATGCAAATTAAACTACTTTGAGATTTCATCTTACTCTAGTAAGAATGGTTAAGATTTGTTTTTAAATGACAACAAATACTGCTTTGGATGTAGAAAGGGGGAACACTTATTTATTCACTGTTAGTAGGAGTGGAAATTGGCACAGTCAATATGGTAACTAGTCTGGAATTTCCTCAAAAAGCTAGAGAGAAAAAGGGCTGCCGCATTATCCCACTATACCATTCCTGAGCATATCCTCAGGGGACTTTATATTTTACTATGGAGATAGCTGCTCATCCATGGTCATGGTTGCATTATTCACAATAAATAAAAAAAATGGAAACATCCTAGATAACCATCAACTGATAAATAGATAAAAATATGATTCCTACATATTATTCAGCTGCAAAGAAAAATGGAATTGTGAAATTTGAAGCAAATAATTAGAACTAGAAACCATCAGTCTACTGAGGCAATCCAGACTCAGAAAGATAAATGCTACACATCCTCTCTCATATACAAGATACTAGCTTTGAATCTTTAGATATGCATGTTTAAATTTGAGTACCCATAAAGTCAAGAAAATAACAAGGGCCTATGGAAGGGAAATTTCAAGGAAAATGGATAGAATAAAGTTTCTAAGTACAAGAAAAGGGGAATAGTGGAATAGGAAGGCTTACAGCTTATGGGAGATAATAATACTCAAGTTCACAGAAAATAAAAATTGCCATATCGAACTCTACTACCATAGAAGGTTTCTAAGATATATGAAAGAAGTTAAATTGCATAGCCCTGTAATGGAGAAACAGTACATCTCCTGAGCACCATAAGTTAATAAATAAAAAGTTAAGTGCCATATATGGGTTGCTTCTCTTTGAGCTGTTCAATCAATAGGGTTCCATAGACACCTCCCAAACAATTACAGGCAAATCCAAATCCATTGCTCTTGGATACTTTCTAGAACTTGCTGGCAAGGTCTTATTGGTGAAGACACCACATATTTGAATCATGGGACATGGAGAAATCAAGCTGGCCCCAAGCTGGAAGCTACATATTTATTTTTTTTATAGCTCTGGAAGGTTCTATGCACACTAAGGATGAAAAAGGAGTCAACAGACTTATCCAGCTCTGAACAATGCAAGCTACCATAATGACCCACCTGGCAAGGTATGCACACTGGTACAATAATGTTGTGAATGCTATGGAGTGGCTAATGACTTTCTGATTGGGTTTAAGGCTAGTTCTATAACATGGACCTTATTCATACCTTATACCATTAATTGGGCCAAAAACTTTTGGCTTGTTCAGTTATAGGCCTTGTGGAAAAACTGTAAATGGGCAAAGCATTAAATTCTTCTTTTCATAACCATAGATTAGTGAATCTTTTAGCTCACATCAGAGAATCTAGTTTTTATAGTCAATGACCATTAATATAGAGATGCACAACTGGTTAACACTCACAGAATTAGAGGCTATCACACCTTCAGCTCTAAGTGGGAAACTCCACTTCTCCAGACTCAGGGATCATCATGGAAGAAGGAATAGAATTTATAAGAGCCAGATGTACTGGGCATTCATTCCTAAGCAAAACAGTATTCTCCAGCCATGACAAGGCTGTGGTGCACATGAAGTCAAAGTGATTGCAACTGCATTCATGAGACCTTCATGAGATCAAGATAGCCAAGAGCTCAACTTATGGGAGAGAAGCCTCTGAGGAGTTACTGGAAATTGATGGCTGTTGTGGGAAGGAATGTTAGTTTTCTTCAGGCATTGAAGCCCCAATAGGCTACCCATGTTCCAGTAGATGATTTTACACCCATATACATGCAGTGAGCGCTGATTCTACTCAGTTGGTTTAAGAAACAAAACCCATAAAGTTATGAGGGGGAATAATGGAGGGGATAAGAAGAGGAGGAAACGGTGGGGAAGATCTGGACCAAAATGCATTATATGCATATATGAAACTCTTAATCACAACAACAGAAATTCCTGTGACCCTCAGAACCAGACTGAACCACTCTTGAGTTCTGTCCCCAGGGTCAACATAATACACAGTTAATGTGCAGCCCTGAGGCTCTTCAGCAACCAATCATATTTTTAGATGGTGCCTTTTTCCTTTCCTTCATCCTCAATCTATGTGCTAGGCCAAGATTTTGTAGAGTTTAAAAAAAAAAGTGCCCTATATGAAATAGGAGCCAAAGTTATGCTGGTCCCAAGGCTCCTCAAGCCAGAGGGTTATCCTACTGACCAGTGGCCTCATCTCTTCTAAGGAATGAGATTATCATTAGAACTGGCTGGCCATTTTAGAATAAGATTTGACTATACTAACTTCTTGTCTTTACAGAGGGTAGAAAATATCAGTTATACAACTGAAGGAAACACTTGTGTTCTCTGCCAAGACATCAGCCCCCTTCTTTCCCACTGTCATGGATGACCAGAAGAAACTGGACAGGCAGGGTCATGAATCAGCCAGGATGCCTTTGTCAGGACAACCTGAGACTCTGGCAGCTTAATTCATTGTCTAAAGAGGTATTTCATTTACTGAGCATTTAACTGTGTTGACACCAATTCCTCACTTAGCATAAAACAATATCCTTTTTAATGTTGGTTTATCACCCTCTTTTTCACACTGCTTTTAAATATGTATTAAGGGCTGTCTGTTGAAAACACAGTCATTGCCTCTGGGCAGAGACATAGGCTAAAATACAAACAAGGATTTCTGCAGGAGTGAGAAGCTTTGCTGAACAGGTGCTACTCAGGGAAAGGGGACCTGAGAAAGGGCCAGATCTGCCATCAAAGGAGCATTATGTAAATCAGTTAGCAACTTTAGGTGGTAAAGGAAGGCACTGTCTAAATGCTAAAAGACAGAGGGAACAAGAGTCCCTGGGGCTGCACCAGGGGAGAAGGCAGCCTTGCCACTCTGCAGCCTGAACCATGCTTCTTCATGGGATCTTCTGAAAAAAAAAATGACTTCTTTGAGTCATGAGAGAAATCTGAGATGGCTGGTTGAAATTGGTTCTTCAAGTAAATGGCTATGGTGGGACTGACAGCTAAGCAGCGATTCTCAGTGATGATGAAATGGTGTCCCTGGAAGACCCTGAGGGAACTGCCAACTTTGTTTAGGTATGTTGGTGCTATAGTATACAGTGCTGCTAATCAATGCTTCTCCAAAGGCTTCCTCTTGCTTTCCACGGTTCTCTTCTGTGGATGCCTTTCTTTAGTCCTGCCAGCTCCTCTCTATAAAAGTCTCTCCATAATCATAGTGAGGAACTGAGAAGTGATTCCACTTTTGAGCAAAAGTTCTTAAACTTCAGTTTGAGACAGGCCTGTTTGCCTGAGTCCAGCCAGGACCAAAGTACAAACAGGAGATGGCCTAGGGGCTAGCAGTTAATTAACCACAGAATGTCCCAGTACCAGAGGTAGCCTGGAATGTAGTCTAAAAAAAAGAGCTTGGGAAGCAGCCAGCTAAAATGACAGAGGAATTCATGAAAGTCCCCCCAAACAAGCTAATCAGGATTGTATCCATACTAAGACCTCTAATTGGTATATAACCTTGTGACTTTTGCCTTTAAAAATCCAGCTTGCAGAGGGGCGGATACCTCCTCCAGCCACTGCCATACCTGTGTGCTGGACCGAGGTCCTTGGTGCAACTTGTAATTTCCAATAAACCTTGCTTTTACATTTTGGAGATTTTGCATCTCTGGTGGTCTGTTTGGGGGTCTTGCAGCCAGGGCACAACAATAGCAGTCTCTTCTTGCTAGCTGCCTACCTGTGACTTGACATTTCACTTGTGCAATGAGGCGCCTCCACTGGAGCCAGGGTGTCACTAGGACAGTGATTCTGGGTTGGGAGAAAGATCTAGTGAGAAGACTGGGGTGAAAGAGAAGAGGAATCTGATTTAATGAACATTGCTGATGTCATTATTGTAGATCTTGGTGTTTTCCTTCTCTGTGTCCTCTGAGAAAGTACAGGGTACTTCTTATAATTACTTTCTGCTTCGGGGCAGGGTGATCTTTCCTTAGTTGGAGGCAAAAGGGATTTCAGGACAGTAACACTGCCTTACTTCCTAGGCTGTAGCTAAGTAGGCTGATACTGCTATGGAGGAAGCCCTAGGACAGCAGATTTAAAGGCACAGTGGTGTGAGATTTTGTACTCTGGGAAAGCACCAGTGATATTCATAAAATTTGTGGGAGCTGATATTTTTTGTAAGATACTTAAGAGACACAACCTAAAGTATAAAATATTTATTTGAATGAATGGTTTCCAGGGTTTCAGTTTTAGTCAGATTGGGTCTATTGCTTTGGGCCTGAAGTGGGACAGAATATGACAGTGGTGGCAGGTACAAAATGTACTCTCCAGAGGTCAATCCCAGTGATCTACTTTCTCTAACTAGGGCCCACTTCCTAACTGTCCATTAGGCCATGAGTTCAATGGAGTATAGTCCATTGATAAAATTAGAACCCTCACAATGCATTCAGGTCTCAAAAGTCTCATCAGCTAGAAACCAAGCCTTTCAGATGTGAGCCTGTGGGGAACAGGTTCAAATTCAAATCAGTACAGTGTAAGTTCATGTCAGCTTGATCAACTTTAAGCTGGGGAAAGGCTCTGTTAAGAGAAAGAGGATTTTCTGATTTAGCTTTAGCATTTCTAGACTCAAACAGTGTGAGTCTAGATTCCAATGAAGGCAGGATCTTCTTTTCCTTTTCTCCTTCCCCATTCCTTAGGCTAAAGTACAATTCCTTCCTCAGAGAGGAAGGGGTTCCCTTCATCTGACCATTGTACAGTGCATGGTCATCTGGAGGTTAGTGGGGAACCATGCTTGGTGGAAAGCCAGGCAAGAGACGTGAGGGGAGTCATTGTTAGGCAGCTTCCTCTGCCCTCTGTCCGAGGGCCCTTCTTGAAGTAGAAGGGCTCAGGAAACCTGTGCTTGAGGCATCTATACTAGTATGCAGAGGTGTCTATAGGCTTGTTGTGAAACCATGGCTCAGGGTCACCTCAGCAAAATGCAAGGAGATGGGACATGGCTTGATTTATGATTCCAAGGCCTCCCCAAGGCTCACAGTGATGCATTAGTTTCCTTTTGCTGCTATAACAAATCACCTCTAACTTTGTGGCTTAAAACAACATAGATTTATGGTCTTACAGTTTTAGAGGTCAGAGGATGAATAAGTTTCAGTAGACTAAAATCATGTATCAGTATGGACACATTCCTTCTGGAGGCTCTAGAGGAGAAAGTTTTCCACTTTGTAAGGGTTGCCAAATTCCTTGGCTCATGGCCTCCCAATACTCTAGTACATCACATTGGACATCTGCTTCTATCTTTACATTTTCTGGCCCTCCTTCTAATACCTCCTTCTCATTTAGACTCTATTAGTATTTATTACTATTCATTATACTGGTCCCATAAAAATAATCTGGAACAATCTTTCCATCTCAAGATGCAAACTGCTCACAGATGTAAACACTGTTTCTGCCATGTAAGGGAATACACTCATATGGGTTAAGGATCAGGAGAGAAATGTCTTTGGGGACATTCTTGTGTCTGCCATAGGTATCTGCCTCAGGTACTCAAGTCAGAAGGCATGGCACAGAGGAAATCATGGGCAGCTGTGCAGCAGGGACCAACGGCTTGATGAAAGGTTGTCGCTAGGCAAATTTAGGGTGAAGAAAACTTGGCTCAGCGATGGGTCACATTCCATTATCTCCCAAAGAGAGAAGCGAAAAAAGGAATAAGCATGCCTCTCACTGCTTTATCAGAGACTGGGTCACCTTGTACCCACAGTGCTGACCTGAGAGAAATGAGCATGCCTTGAGGACCTTTCTCTGCCAGCACCATGAAGCCATGGAGCTACCTTCCCCCCAAGAACTAGAAGATCTGTTAGAGAGGGAAAGAGGCTGGGGAGAGGGTGCTCTGAGCAGATCATGAATTATTTAGTGTTACTACATACAGGGGCGTAAAATATCTAGTTATCTTTTTATATGATAGTGAGAATCATTGTATTTGGGACCCTTTGTGTACACAGTATTTACTCAAAATAACCATGAAAATCGGTCTCTTCAAAAAACCTCTTTTGGATTCTATCTGCATGAGAAAACAGAGGCTCCATTCAACCTTCCCTGTCTATTTGGGACGCCTGCTCCCCGAATAAGGCCGGCATCGCCCGAGAGAGCTTACAGGTGAGGATGCTGAGCAGGGCAGTGATAGGACATTAGAAGAAACAATGCCTGTGTGTCCAGGAGTGAGTCTTTAATAGCAGAATCAGAGTGCTGACAATGTCCAATTATTTTGCTCATTAAGATGACTGGTCAGGACTGGACTGACCATTCTCTAATTAACTCCTTGGCACTGGCTATAATAATGATTGAACTAACCCATTTGACTCCCAGTGTGGCTGAATGGGCAAATGCAAGGAAACTGACTTAGCATCATTCTAACACTGTCTCCAGGAATAAAGGATGTGGTCCTTTTTGTATCTTCTAGGAGCTTTCACATTCTATGTAAGAGCAATGGACTTGATAGGCAAAGGCAAAGGCTC
Organism: Sigmodon hispidus; assembly: GCA_004025045.1. Classification (NCBI taxonomy): domain Eukaryota; kingdom Metazoa; phylum Chordata; class Mammalia; order Rodentia; family Cricetidae; genus Sigmodon; species Sigmodon hispidus. Next base: position 205,062 of record PVIH01000098.1, on the reverse strand, counting down.
AAGACAAATGTATGTATGTAAATCCTGGTTGTGGGAAAAGCCAGGCCTGTGACTAACATCTCCTTTATGCAGAAAGTTAGAGATCATTATCAATATTAGTGGCCTAAATGGAGGGGTTCCATGTGCTCAGAGTCCTCCCCTCTGGATGTGGCCCAGAAGTGTTGGTTACTATGCATAACTCCTTCTCCAGGGAGGTGAGTTATGGAGCCAGAAGAAGGAAAAGCATTAAGAGAGGCATGAGCAGAGGCCGAGGAGATGGTACACAAGGTAAAGCACCAGTCACCCAGCACAAGGACCTGTGTTCAGATCCCTAGAACCAGTGTAGAGCAGAACATAGTAGAGAAAGTCTGGAAGTACTCTGATGACATGATGGGAGGTAGAGACAGGAAAATCTCTGGAAGCTTGACAGATAGCTAGGATGGTATAATGGCAATAAGAGACTTTATTTCATGTGTCATGGCATGCAACTGGATTCACACACATAGATTTTTTTTTAGAAGAAGAATGTAATAAGCTTCATTTATGAAGATCCAACCTTCCCAAAGAGAATGCTTTTTTTTTTTTTTTTTTTTTTTTTTTTTTTTTTTTTTTTTTTTTTTTTTTTTTTAAATATCTAAAGTGCTTTTATTCATTGAACAGACTCTAGTTAGTGGCCAGAAGGTACAGGTATACTGCATTGGTTTGGTCCAATGATATACACATTTAAATGAGAACATATTAAATACTGGGATGGCTTACACGAAAACCTGATTTTCAGCTTCCAGACAACTGAAAGAAGATTTTGTATGGCCTGGAGATGACTCTGTAATTCTTCAGGCTTCACCTGGCTGGGCTTCTTTAAGCCTTGCTGCTTCTCTCAGTAGCCCATAGTTTTGGAGTCTTGGACACCTGCAGGACAATGCTGCCAGGGAGTGTCTACTGGCCATAGACCAGCAGATCAGTGAGCATCCTCACAGTGAGTCAGAGCCTCCGTTGTTTTGCACAGAGAAGACAATGGTTAATCAAATGAGACCATTTTCTGCCTCTCATGGGCTCTGTGTTCTTCACAGTTACATTGTTTTCCTCATATGAATTGGGACACCTGTGCTCTTTCTGTTCCACTGAGACTGCCACTTGGTGTCACTCCAATGGGACTATCAGAGAACACTGTTCTAATACCAACCAATGAGAAGACTATCAGAATTCACAACAGCAAATCAACCATAATCCACACAATATTAAAGCTGAGAGAGCCTGTGGATTGCTAAACTTTACCTGTGTGTGCTGATAGCTCTTGTCTGAGTTTGCACCTGGCTTGAGGGATTTGCATTAGTAGGTCCTGAGGAGAAATCCTATTAAAATGACATTCCTTTTGCTGTTAGCATCACTTTAGGGGGATGTCCTTGATTCTCAGAGGCATTTCCTGGGGAGCTGCCTGTTTAGACTTATAGGCTATTCATGCACTTTGACAAAGGTCTTCTGGTATATGGAAAAAAGGTGAAAAAGGAATGTCTCCAAGACATGAGTAACTGCTTCACTCATGGCCGCTCCTTGAGAGCTATGTGTGAAACATTACATCCTAGCCTCAATGCTAGTGAGGAGGCAGTTGTTCAAATCAGTGTTCTGGAGTTGGGTCCGGACAAGGCTGTGGAGACAGGGACAGGGAAGATTAGTCTCTGCCCTCGCCCCATGTATTGGTTTAGTCAGAGTTACATTTGCGTGAATGCGCTGTGGAGTGTGTCATCTCAGACTTTCCAAGTTTGCCCATTCATAAACATCCACAGTCTGGTCTTATATTAAATAATGGATACTTTGATTATGGTCTGTTAGCCGGGGAGTTACATGGCACAAAAATGTACTTGGATGTAATTCTTTCCTGCTTTGCCTGGATTCTAACACTTGGGTCCCATTCACTGTCTGTCATCTTGAATGCCTAGCTCTGTATGTGGACCTTTCCATTTCAATGTTTGCTTAGGCACTTATTCACAGGCCTACATCAGACATCCCTGCATTCTATTCCTATCATGTGCCCTGCTTTCTCACCAAGCACTGACTACATGAGACTGTTATTTTGACCCATAATCATGGAAGCTTCTAGATAGCAGAGGGCTTCTAGCTTTGCACTGGACTTAGGAATGAAACACAGAGTCTAACTCACAGAATAAGCTACTTGGAGCAGAAATTAAAAAGCCCCAGCAGGCATTAGAACCATAAGAGGCTTTGAGAATTTCCAAGGTAGGCCAGGAGTTTAGTTGCACAAGATGTGTTAGACCAGTTTGAATTCTTTTGGGCAAAGGCCAGCTAAAGACTCACTGATGATTAATCCAACTGTATTTTTGAAATAAGTTAACAAGATAACAAAATAAACACTGTTAAAAAACCAGAGAGGAAGAAAAAAAATGTCTCGGTGAAACATCAAATGCTCAATTCATCATCAGAAGTTTTTTAAAGGATCTCTGAGTTTTTCTTCTCTCCATCCCTCTCTTTCTTCCCCTCTTCCCTGGCCCCACCTTTTCTCTCCCTCCACATTCCTTCACTGTTATGCAGACATTTTCTGGGCACTTTGAAGCACAATAAAGTGCTCTGAGCTGCATTGTCCACTGTAAAGCTGGGGGCAGGGGATAAGTAAGACACCATGCTACTCCCAGGAGCTCAGCACCAAGGATGCAGACAGGAGGGTGACTGTGTGAATGCAATGCAAAAAGAGTCACAAGGTGTCTGGTGATCCAGGGGACAGATGAGCCTCCACATATACCAGGATGGCTTCTGGTAGGGAGGCTTCATCAGGTCTGTATGTTCTGGGCATCAAGTAGTTTACCAACAAGAAACTTTTGGTAAGATTCTGACATCAGAGGAAGCTGGGCAAGGAGAAAGATGGTTCTGCATGTTGACCTGTATACACCACTGGGTTACCAGCATGGGTACTGTTGAGAGTTCCTGTGTCCTCCTCATTACAGCCTCCTTCCTTTACCTGGCGACTGTCCTCATGAGCTGGGGCATCTGATAGCAAGAAGGACTTCCTCAACTTTCAGAGATCCATTTCTTTAGTAAAAAAATGCTGCTGACTGAATTCTGTCCTCCCCAAACTCGAAGTCTGAAATCCTAAACCCTGGTAGATTTAGAGATAAGGCCTGAGGCAGACAACCAATATGAATGAGGAAGAGAGTTAGGGCCTCATCTAACAGGGCTGGTTCCTGTTAAGAGTGCCATCATTCCCTCTCTGGAACCGGTGACAAAGCTGAGGAATGAGGTCCTCTGCATCCAGGAAAACAGCGTTCACTAGGACATGTGTCCATAAGCCACTTTGACCTTACATTTCCCAGAATTCTTGAGCATGTGAAAGGAAACTTGCTCCTGCAAACCATGAAGCCCAGGGTATTTGGTTAAAGCAGCTCGAGCCACAGTTAGACCAGACGAAGACAAAGCTTAAGCCAAGTTTGTAAGGTTCCATGATGATTACAAATACTTTGCAAAATAGACACAGTTCTTATCTATGAATTAATTGATTTTACATTTGAAATCAGCATGCTCACTGCATGAATAGCCTGAGAAAAAGGACAGGTGCTGATCATGGCTATCTGTGAGCCCTGGGAAGTCACTGGGCTGGAAGTCCCCATGGAAAGCCTTCACAGAACTGGAAAAGGACTCATTTGTGCAGCCTGTCTGGGAAGAACAGGCCAAAAGAAGAAGAAAAAAAGGAACATCCACGGGACCCAGGTAGTATGGAAAATGCCCAATGGCTCAGTACCTCCTTAGATGCCTGCCTTTCAGAATTGTTACTTCACTATATATTTATCTATACAACCAGGATTCCTTCTTTGTCTATTTTTAATTTCCAGCCCTGCAACTTCATCTGCTTGTATCCTTTTTCTCAATCCCATCTCAGAAAATGCCTCAGGGTATCTATAATTATCTCCACCAGTATGGCAGTGTTCTTATAAAAGAACCCCTCACAATATGGAATTTATTTTAATTCACTTCAATTTGTATTATATATTTTAAAACATCCCATAAAAGCCATCTGGCACGCCAGGACATAGCTGAGAGGTTGCTGAGAAATCATATAAACAATGTCAAGATTTTACCATTTCTCCAAGCCCCAGAATTCCAAACACAAAGAAGTACAGATGAACACATATGCTGTCTTTTCCATCTCTCAGCATCCAGCAGGGTAGCATTTTCAGAGATCAGGCCAGACACTTGCCACCGCCTCCCATACTGTCCTTGCTTTTCTCCCACTGCAGAGGTTTCATTAGAGGGAATTCCTGGGGCTGAGAAATCTGGGTCCCACAGAGCATGCATGTGAGTGTCTGGGAGGATGTAAGGGGCAGCAATCTCACATCTCAGCATGAGTAAGTTCTCACTGAGGTCAGTCCCACGGGGAGCCAGGCAAGGGGGTTAGGGGAAGACTGAGAAGAAGCAGAATAATAAGGAGAAGAAAACACAGGATTATGAAACACTTAGTCCCAGAAGGAGTGGGGTGGTAATACACACAGTGTATAAAGAAGGGAAGACTGGGTCTACAGGCCATAATGCACAAAGCCTGGGATAAAGATGGAGTAGAATAAAAACAAAATAAGAGGTTGAGGCCTGAGACACTGGGGACTATAAAATGGGAATTGTCCCCTGACATCTCATCTCCACCTCTTAGCATTTTCCCTTTTGCAGATTTAACACTTAAAACAAATTAATAAAACCTTGCCCACTTTCATCTCTGGGGAAAGCCATGTCAGTCTTGCTTTTTACTGTGAAGCACCCGCCCTTTGAGATGAAAACTCTTTGGTAGTCTCCATGCTACACAGCCCGCAGGAACACACACTTCAAAGCTCTGGACTCAACCTAGACACATGATTTGTCATGGAGAAGTGTGATGAGTCAGATTTTCCACTTCAGAAAAAAGCAGACACTATTAACAATGCTCCATGTCACTGCTTTCTTCAAAGTCCTCATTCCCCTGTTCTCAATCAGCTGTCACCAAAAGCAAGTCATACTGTCCCCCAAAGGAAGAAGAAAAGCATCAAAGGTGAAACTTGAGGCTCAACAACATGAAGACCAAAGGTGTATCAACAGAGAGCATCCCCCAGGCTTGGGGTAAGTGGGAGCAGCTGCAGGTACACAATACCCTGGGGCATCTCAGCTGCTACATGTAGCCTCTTCCCCTCCTCCTGGGGTAGTCTCCATCCTAACTGAAGATGCTGTGTGCCTTCCTGAAGTGAGTTTTTCAAGACCAAGAAATGGAGCAGACTTGGAGAGAGCCTACCCACTGCCACCCTCTTCTCCCCGAGAGCAAAGTAATGGGCCCTGAAGAGGCATGAGGAGAAGACGTGCTCTGAGAGCCTCACCTGGTCCAGCTTCCAGTGAAACTCTGCAGGGCGAAAGGTATCTGCCTGGTCGAAGTCCTTGCGCAGGAGGAAGACGAGGCGGCAGTTGTGAACATACACGGCATAGTGATGCCGGTTCATTTCTGAAAGGCAGAAATGGGGTCAGGCCATGAGTGAAGATTGTCCATTTCCACCTATAGAGTCTTCCATTATGTTGCTAGGCACTTCTTAGAAGACAAAGAAATGGTCTCTGTTGTTTTCTCATCTAAAATTGGTTCTGATTAATTTTCTGGAACATATTTGGGGAAAAGGCTTTGAAATGGAATAAGCGCTGGGAGGGTCACAGAAAGCCTTCTTCAGAGAAGCTATTGTGCCTTTGGACATTGGCTCAACCTCTACTTCATCAGATCCCAGTGAACTGTGATCATGTTAGAGAGTTTGTGGTGTGTGCTTGCAGGAGCTCTCTGTCAATCACATCAGCCTCTCTGGGCTCCTCCAGCATGGCTGGTTACTTTTGGAGTTCTGGGATTTGTTTTTATTTTTGTCAGTCTTGACACAGTAACCACAGAACACATCTCCTTTGTCTCCATAATCTATGCTAAAAGGAGCTGCCTTGCTTTTAGCTGCTAGGAGGAGACAAATTGATTTTCCAGCATTAGACATAACTCTGTGACTCTTCAAAGCGATGACTAATCCCCGCCTCCCCAGGCACAACAATCAATCAATGGAACCTTTTCTTCCTCTGATATAAAGACTTCCTTACTGCTTAGAAAATCTTATGTCATGGTTTTAGCCATGACACTTAGAGGCACAAGACACTACCAGTTGGCAGGAGAGGAGCCATTCTATAATAACACGTAGACATCACATTTTACTTGGCTGTAGAACACAGAGACATTTATTAGGGTGCACCTGTATTCTATGTGTAAATGATACCTGGGCCATGTATGGAGAGGAGCATAGCTTTACATTAAGACTTCGGTGGAGGGCTAGTGAGATGGCTCAGCTGTTCAGAGCACTGGATGCTCTTCTAGAGGACCCAGGTTCAATTCCCATCACCCACATGGCAGCTCACAACCATCTGTAATGACAGTTCCAGGGGATCCAACACCCTCACACAGAAATGAATGTGGACAAAACACCAAGCATAAAATAAAATCTTAGAAAAAAAAAGACATTCATGGAATGTATCTTTAATATTAGGAGTATCTAACTTCTTGGTGTCTCAATTTCCTTACCTAAATTAGGGTAGGAATAGTAGGCTAGCTTCCTGTACATACTATATAAACCTTGATATGAAGTCAATATTGGCTTCATTGCTAGAGATAAGCCTTGATTGGCTCTGTCTAAACAGGCTCTTGCCACTCCCCGCAAATAGGAACTCGTTCAAGATGCCTGCCCAAGGTCAACAAAGAGGGTAAACCTCGTGGCTACATGGACTTTGCTGAGAACTGGCAGGGAAGACTTGGTCCAGGCCAATGGTTAGTACTTTCTAAGCATTTCTGGGATAGGTGCCAACAGAATGTGAACCTGAGGGATGTCCTCTTTCCTTGGGAGAAGTGCAGTATAAAACCAGAGGTCTGTGGCAGCTGCAGTCTTATCTGCTAATCTGAAACTGTACTTGTAGAGACACAGATCTGAGAAATGCAGAGAAAAGAAACATGGCCCTTGATCACATTTTACCTACAGGATGCTTACAAAGTCATCAAAGAACTAGGAGATTTGGGGTATAATAAATTTACATTCTGTGCATTGGTTTGATTTTAAAGATTTCTGACATCATTTGATCTGGACTCCCCATGTCTGTAATGGATAGCATCTTAATTGCCAGTGAGGAGATGTGTTAAAGCATCTGCCTGGAACAGATGCTCAGTGGCTGTCGGTTAATTATAAAGGCCATTGTTGTGCCTCGGGACTACAGCAGCACTGACAGCCATTTAACATGCAGTTTCTACCCAAGCATCAGCATTCTCTAGAACCCAACCGCAAAATGGCAGGAAGTAAGATGGGCAGTTGCTGCATATGCCCAGTTTTGGGGAAACCACTCTTAGCCTCTGGGTTGGCAAAACCCTTCTGGCTTGTTTATGGATAATCTACTAAATGTTTCTTTCCCCTTTATGACTATATAATTGATTTTCTATGTTCCTGTTAAGAACTGTTAGGAGAAAAGGGGAAGAAATAGTTTTATGCCTTTGTTAGCTTTATTTGGAATCCACTGGGATGAAGAGGTGAACCAGGAAGACCGTAAGATAGGCCTCCTCTGCTAGAGCATCTTCTAAGGCTGTTTTTCCTTCCCTTTGTCTCAAGGCTGCAGACTCCTGGATCAACACACAGGCTACAGAGCATCTCAGCCAATGAGCAGCAGGGAGTGGTAAGGTTCCCACCTCTTCTCATAGCTGCAATGCTTCTGAGAAGTTTTCTAGTCACTTAGGGGCTGTGGGCAAACCCTTGTTTTCCCATAGGCTGGAGGGTCACTGTACTCTTCCCTTCTGGAATGACACCCTGCCAGTGCTAGGCCTCCATGTCTCAGAATTCCCAGAAGGAAATGTCAAGCACTATACATGGCCACTTATCATTCACTGTTTCCAGCTGAACTCAAAGTGAGCAGGGTGACATCACTCCAGCAGGAAGGGATCCCAGCCTAGGAGGGTGCATATGTGTGGGCATTAAAGCATTATGAACTCAGGACAGGAGCTGGGGAGGAATTGTGAGTGGTAACAGGCAATAGCATCGTTCACACAGAGAAAGGGAGACACAGGCCAGCAAATACATAAGCATTTCTGTGGCAGAGGCACAGGCATGTGTGCACCTAACCCTGCCTCCTGTGCTCTTAGATATACAGTTAATTGCATTCATAGCCTCTCCATGGCAGGGTGAGGACCCTGTGAGCAAGTTCTGAAACATGGAAGGCAATGATTAGAGGTGAAACATACAGCCTGCTGTCTTTGTCAATAAAATCCTCTATATTCAACACTGTTCTTTCTCTTTGATGGCTAAGTGTAGCCAGACCAAACAATGCAAGGACTCCTGTCTTAGAATACCCAAACCAGGAGGTGCTTTGTCCTCCATATCCACCACTGGACAAGTGAATGAGGAAAACCTTGAGAGGGGAATGAGGACCCCTGAGAGCTTCATTGGTGGTAATACAACGGTGGCTTTCCTTCTCTCTCTCTCTTTCACACAGTTAACTATTGCCGACGAATCAGTCTGCTATCCAACTATTTATAGATGGCTTTATAATGAACCAGCATTAGACAGTTTTGTTTAGTTCACCAAACAGAAAGCAATGTGATGCTCATGATGGCCAGTTTCATAATTTTCTCACTATCTATATTTTTTGACTTAGTAATCCAACTACCAGCCAGGAGACAATCAGAAATGTGTTATGTTATAGAATGCTCACTACAGCATTGTTTTATTTGCCTTTTAAAAAAGACACTCTAAGTAGCTGACAAAAGAAGACATTAACTAAAGTATGATAAATCCGCATGGCGGAGTTTTAAACTGGCATGCAATTTAGTTTGTAAAGACTATTTTATCTGTCAGGCAGGGTGGTGCATGCCTGAAACCCTTGCACTTGGGAGACTCAGAAATTCAAGGCTAGTGTGGGCAATATGAAATTTTTTTATCACATATGTCCCTCCAAAAAGAATACTTTGTTACAAGGAGATATGACCTGGGTATAATTATGTATGAAACAATAATCTCATATGTATTGTAAGAATAAATTGAAATGGGAAGAACATTTTGCTTATTCATAGAGATAAAAGTAACATTTTTAATGAAATAGATATATCTCTCCAAATGTTTGAATTTTAGGTGGTTTGTACATTTTGACACTTTCTTGTGCTTTCTCTATTTCTGTTGCAATATGTATCACCTGTCCACTGGAAAAGCTTTCTGATATAAGATAAAAGTCTTACTTAGGCCTTAATTAAATCCTAATACTTTGTATTTATAGTACATTTCCCCCTAGGGAGCTAAGTTACACTAAAATGTGTCCATCTTCTCTGTAACATTTTTTTTGTTAAAAAACCCTGTATTTATGATGTGTTTGTGTATGTGTCAATCTCTGCATATATGTATTTGTACAAGAGCACAACTTTGTACTTATGGAGGTCAGGAGACAGTCTGAAGGAATTGGTTCTCTCCTGCAATATGCATCGCATGCATCAAACTCAGGTTGTCAGACCTGGAGGGGAGTGCATCTGCCCACTTACCCATTCTCTGCTCTCTGTGCCAATCTTAAGCAAGCTAAGGTGTGACTTCCTACAAGGGCAAAGTTGAAGCATAGGCTTTGAAGGGCTGAGGTGCTGAGGCTCCTGCTGGTGAGCCACTGTAATGAGGAGGCATCATTGCAGACTACAGCCAGGGATGCCTCGTAGAGTTCCCCTGAGGTGCTCACTTGTGGAGTTAGGGTGGAGTCCTGGCACCCACACTTGCTGGTTTATTCTAACAAGAGCCTGTGGTGCCTCTGTTGTAAGAGTCTGGCTCTAGGATGTGCAAGAAGAGGTTGTAGACACACATATGCCATTCTAGACAGTTGGTGGTGTTGTCCTGGCCCATTGGGCTAACCCTCCTGATTCACTTGCCTCTGTGTAGACAGAAATACTGTCTGACTTCTCATTTCCTTGGACCACTTGACACACATACAAGAATCCTATCTGTAGCTGCTAAGCCTTGATCAGCTGCCTTGTATTCATACCATCCAAAGCTATGGCCTCAGTGTGACTTTGGCCCCAGAGCCATCATGTCCAGAGAAACCATTGGATATTGCCAGAACCAGGCCACTAAGCCTAGCCCCAAGATCAGCATCACCTCATAAAGGTCCATGACATCTTTCCAGCATTAAGGTCTCAGAGCTAATATATTGCTAGTGCTGAATCTTCCTACAAAGACTGGTCTTAGGAGTAGGCAAAATCCAGGCAACCCTGGCTTAGTGTCTGTCTGAATAAAACACATTAGCATAGACCACAGGGATCAGCTGGGATGAAAAATATGGACTTCTTGGCACTGGCATAAAATGAAATAACCCAGAAATAGTAGTTATGGTACCAGTGATACTATATAAACCAATGGTGGACTGCTTCTGCATCTTATTTAAATTATGTCATATTTTATTTCATACTTATTTCTTCCACTTGGCACATGGGGAAACTGAGGCTTGTGGCGCTTAATAACTCCACAAAAGTCACATTGAAACAGCCATCTAATTGGCAGCATGTGCTGAGTTTACAGTTACCCTCTGGGCTGCCTTACAGTTATAAACACTTAGTTGAGTATTTTAACAAAAGTTACATTTGAAATGAGAGTCAGGAATCATAATTACAGAGTTATAAATTTGGCAAACAATCTCAAGACATGTGTGTGTGCACGTGTGTGTGTGTGTGTGTGTGTGTGTGTGTGTGTGGTGTGGTTTGTGTGTGTGTGCACATGGATGCACAATGACACATGCACAGAATGCAGACTTAGCAGAACCTGAGCTGGCATTCTGATCTCGGTGTTTATCGACTGTGTAATTATGTGGAACAAGATCCATAACCTCTCAATGAATGTTTCCTTATCCTTAAGATAGGACACACAATAATGCATTTGAAAAAAATCCCTTGCAAAGGTTCAGAAAAGGAGTAGCTGACACCAATTATACATTCTAAATGCCCAGCACTGATCTGAGCATTTTGTGTATATGTAAGTTACTTAATTAGCAACAGCTCATGAGGAAGATAATTCTATAGCAAGGTCAGCCATCTGTAAGTGATGGGGCACGGTCAACCCCCAGAGCTACCTCATGCAGGCCTGGCATGAGAGAGATGGGTAGCACCTGTTAGCCATCACTATCCCTTTGCAAACTACTGCTCCAAGTTGACAGGATCCTTTTATTCAAAAGAAGGCTTTTGAAAAGCACTAATATGATGCAGTAAATTTGGGGATTTTTAGTTGCAGAAAGGATGAAGAACCCCTTTCCCACCACAACCACCACCACCACCACCTCGCCTACAGCATCCCTAATATACTTCTATAGACATGGGAGGTCTGAGGAACTCAGTTTGAAGATCACTGATTCAAACTGCTGCATTCCAACCTTTCCTAATCCCACTTTACCTGAATCCTAGAAAATCAGCAGCTGGAACCCAGAGGGCAGAGCACATTCCCAAGTTCCCTATTTTAATTCACCCTCCACAGCTATGTCTGCCCAGCCTTCGGGGACATAGGTTGGAGACTCACCGGTTTTATCTGAGTTACAGAGGATTGTTTCCTTTTCAGCTCTCACACCAGGGCTGGGGCCATGTTTCATCCACATAGTGATGGTGAACTGGTCTGTCAGGTTCTTGGGCACAATTCCATCAGGGATCTTGGCACCCTGCCTGCCATCAAACTTGAAGATCATCTCACTGCTGTCCACCAGCAGTCCTGCAGTCCAGTTGGTAGCTGTGCTAGGAGATGGCAAGAGGTCAATGATGCCCGAGGATGCTCCTGCAAAGGGAGGAGATGAAAGCACAGTGGGTTTTCTCTGGGAATGGGAGGTGTCTTTACCTTCTGACTTTTGCTTCCATGTCAGAGTATAGTTAGTATACTTAATGAGATATGTGCTTATTTCTGACCTAGGCGGCTCAGGATAGAGCCCAATATCATTCCCAGCCTCTGACTAGCTCCTTGTCTGCACAGGCATACATTTGGTAACTTGCAGAGGAAAGTGATAATATCCCCAGGCAGGTGCAATCAACTATTGTACAAAGAAAGGTGTAGCAGAAACCTGAGGAGTTGGAGAACCACAGGGCTTGCATTAACTCAATTTCCTGCAGACATTCAGGATTTTATTTGGGTGAATGGATTCATTCATGCATCTATCAATCAATAAACCTGCCACTCATTTATTGAGCATTAACCCTATACCCTGACCCTTGCTAAAGTCTGTCCACATAAAGGTGAATCAGATACTTATTGCCATGGAGACTCTAAGACACAGTACAGTACAATCAAGGTTATGATTGAAAAAAAAATTCTGGGTTCTCATCTCAAGAGAAGGTGGTAGACCACTTTGTACACACTACACTTTTCTACAGCCATTTGCTGAAAGCAAATGGTACAGTGCTTGAGATCAGGGGCCTCAAGGTCTCCAGCACTTGAATTTGATGCCTGACAGCTTGACTTTGCCACTTTGTGACTGGGAATATGTTCCCTGATCTCTCTGAGTATATGCCCTTCCTTGGTGAATGTGGGCACTCAATGGGAGTATGCATTCAAGATTGCAGCTATGTGCTTAACACATGAGTGCTTACCCAGTGTGAGCTACAATTTTATCATCACCATTACTGTGATTTTTTTAAGCCAAGCTAAAGCAGGAATATGTACCCCAAACCAGTGAGCCTATACAGGATCCAATATGGGGCAGCTTTGTGGAAGGTCAGAGAAAGGCTATTCTGGGAGGACCCTTGGGCCTCTTTCATTTTATGGAGCAGCAGATTCTGTTCCATAGAAACAGGGCTCAGCTGTTCAGGTAATATGGGAGTGGGTAGGATCTTCCTACTAACTTCAAATACAAAGACTTGTGGATGCAAGCATTGGGGATACAAGCTTTTCTGGGGTGTGCATGGGGCTGTCTCCTGGCAGGGCACTCGGCAGTCATTGTCAATGTTGTGTTGCTGGAATGAAGGTGAGAGCAACTGCCTCGTACTGATGGGTGGTAGGAAGTGCTCACTACCTGATGTTTGATGACTCAGTGGTTTTTGACTTTTGCAGAGCAGAAAGTCATCTCACCCAGGGGTTGGATTTTAAAGTCAGCTGTCATCAAGTCTCCTACAGTGGAAACTCCTGAGGAAGGTGCCACATTGGAAACCCATATACTTCCTTATAATGCACATTCTAGCCAGACTTCCCTTTGGCTTTGGAGTGGATCATCAGGAACATATTTATTGGCTTGGAGTGGAAGACCATACTACATGGGAAAAATATAATTCCCTTGAACACAGATGTTCATTAAATTCATTGTTCATTGTGAAAGGGACCCTAGAAAGGCCATCCTTGAGAAGGTGGGGGATTCAAGCTTTTCATTAATGATTCTCTGTGGGAGGTATGGGCAGAATTGATGGCATGACTTACATGGCATTTTCTAGGGGTGGTGCCTGTTATTACACTTGACACATAGTAGGTACTCAGTCCCTATTTACAACTGACCACCCTCTTTTACAGCATCCCCCTAAGATAGTCTGGTAAAAGCTGGGGAGGTGACTCAGTCAGTAAAGGGCCTGCCTTGCTAACATAAAGTTAGACTGCCACTGCCCACACAGTCAGGCACATTGGTGTGTGTCTGTAAGCCCAGAACTGGGAGGGAGTGGGCAGAGACACATGGAAGCCAGCCTATCCAGATCAAGGAGCTTCCGGTTCAGTGAGAAACCTTGACTTAAAAATTAAGTGCAATAAAGGAAGGATACCTAATGCATACTTTTGGCTTACACATGCATGCACACACATACACACACACACACACACACACACACACACACATACATATGTTGTAGCATATTTTTGACTCCCTGTGGGCCAGAGGTCCAATCTGCTTGCGGCGGCTTTTATCTCTCAAAAATGACTTAGACACTTATTTAATTATATGTTATTTGGCCTATGTTTTAGGCACATTGCTAATTAGCTTTTTTATTTTAATTTAACTTATTTTTATTAGTCTATTTGGCCACATGGCCATGTCTCACTTGGGTCTTTTATATCGTTTTATTTTTGGCGGTTGGATGGAGTCTATCTGACTCAGCCTTCTTTTTACCTGTCTATCCTCTGATTCCTTCACCCACTTCTATGGTGCTCTCACAGGCCAAAATAGTTCCTTTACTTACCGCATATAGACACATTCTCACCACATATATATATATCTATGTGCTCATGTATGCACATTTACACTTTTAAGTAATATGCCATACATACATATAACACAACTCACTCGGCACTCAGTGACCATCCTGCCTCCTGTCCATGCCTCACAACTCTTATTATACCTACTTATTCCCACCTGACCATGTTCCACCTACTATATAAGTATACTACTTATCTAAAAAATAAGCTCACATTATCATTTTTGTCTTCCTTGGACAGCATTCTCCATATATACTGGTAAAAAGGACATCAGTCAAGGTGGTAGCAGGAAGAGATCTGTGGGTGGTTTGGGAATGAGAGATTCGTGGCATATTTAAATGTTCATTTTCCCACCACCCACAGAATTGTATCACAGCGGCCTCTTTTGCTGATAACGGCATTAGCTCTGACTCTGGGATTTGTGTAGCCTGAAGACAACCAGTGACTCAGGCATATATTATTCCTTCTTGAAACCTGAGGTGGCTGGAGAGATGCAGGCTGGTCATTTAGAACCCCAGAAAAGTTAACAGAGTTTCTCCAAGAACAGTGCAGAGGTACACATATGGTGTCTTGGGGGCTTCTGTCATCAATGGAGCAGCCAGGGTGGCACACAGTGTATCTGGAATGAGGCTCAGCAGGGTTGGGACCTATCATTTGAGGACCCCTCTGCAAGTTAAGATTTTTTTGTATCTGTAGAATTCACATAGAGCTTAATAATTTAGACTAGTGAAGGAATTGGGTGAAAATTTTTCCCAAACACAGATTTGGAGAGAAGTACAGAGCAAGGACTAGTATGACCTTATAGGAGGATCATAAAAGATGTTAAGGAAGCAAAATGGTTAAAGAGTATCCTAGACAGAGTGGAATCCATAGAACTTTATCTTCTTTATATTTTTACTGTATTATATCCCCCGGAACTTTCCATGGGCATGGAGTGGGTGCCAGACCAGAATTAGTGAACTACCTACCACACCGGTTCCTTCATTATATGTTTGTATGGCAACACTACTAAGATTCTGGTTGATAGGTAAGAGGCTTCAGGCTGACGGACCCAGACTTATATCCAGCTATTGAGTGGATCCATCATCAAGGCTTCCCAGCTCGGAAGCCTAGGCTTTTTCCTGAACCTCCTCACTGAACTGAAGCAAAATTTTATAACTTTTGTATATTTAGCAACTGTGAAAACTGAAGCTCAGTGTGGAGATATAGTATATATTCAATAAAAATAGCCAGGGAGGAAAAGACTAGACCAGGATTGCACCATCACATGGCTAGCTATAGACAGATACAGCTGTTGCATGCAGATGATATGTATCTGACACACACTAGTATCCAATGTCCAGCGAGATGAACTGATCATTCCAGTTCCATGAGATGCTCCTTTTCCATACAGATGTCTGCTCTCAGAGATGCACACTGAGGCCACCCAAGCAGAGCTCCAGTGTCTTTCTGTAAGAGGGAGATGGCAGTCCCCCTTCCCTGTTCACAGATATTGCCTGCTGGAGAACATGATACATTTAACCAGATGGTGCAGACTTTCATGAACTTGACAGATTGAATGTAGTTCTTGGTAAACTGAGGAAGATTAATTCCTACCCAAAATTACTTTACCGCTTCTTTTCAAAAGATCACACAAGAAAGCTGTGTGAAAACAAGACATGCCACTTGCCAACATGGTGTGGCTGTAACCACACATCCAAGTATACTTATGTTGCTCTTTTAGAGTCCTCCGTGACAATTACTGGAGCCACTAGATGCAAAGAGTTTGTGTTCTTCTGGTGCATTGCAGTTGTAGTCTGAGACTGGGGGCTCCAAACAAGCAGAGGGGTCTGATTCTAAGTCCCTGGGCTCTACCAGGGTGGAGTCACTTCTCTGAGCAGCAAATAGAGACAGGGAAAAGGAGAGAGATTTATGGGCATAGGACAATGGAGGAAGCCAAAGAGGGCTTGGAAGGGTAATCACTTAGGTCTGTAGTCTGCTGTGCATGGCCTGAATGTAGATAAGCAGTGTCCTCTAGCATTCCAGTGTGGAACTGTGGCAAGAGACATGTGCATGGAGCTTTTAGAGTCTATTGCAGGGCATAGGCAGGGGTGAAGTTCAGTGGGAGGATTTTGAGAGAGGAACTGTCTCATCTAAGATCAAGGCTCATTCTATAGTATTCTCGGAAAGACATGATGAGCAATAGTAGATGCATGATATCACTCTATATTATCTCAATACATGTGTATTCAATGTCTAAAGCTATATCAATCTCTGCCATGAGGACACAATCTTTAAAGATATGGAAATGGCTCCATCTTTAGGGACTCAGTAAGTCTTTTACTTTCTTGGAAGAACAGTTAAGTGGGCAGAGCAGGACAGGGTAGAAGTTCTTGGCAGAATCAAGAAAGGCTCTCTTCAAATGTCTGGTGTTCCAATAAGTCTGGGTAATAGAAGAATGTATGTATGCATGGCATACTTCTCTGATTCAAAATATCACTCAATCACATGACCAGAGAAATGGTATCATATCAGGAAAGAAGTATTAATAGTCCATAATTCACCAAGAAGCTTCTCCATCTTTCCAAGGATAAACAATTTTTTTCAGATAGAGACAACTCCATTAGCTGGGATTCTGGCCAATCTAAGAAGAACATGTAGTAGGAATGACAAACCTCTGTTACTTTAAGCCAATGGGATTGTGAGGTCATTTGTTACTGCAGCATAACCTGGAAGGCCACCCCTACTGATAATTCACAGAAGCAAATGATGTAGGTAACTAGGGTTTCCAGTTTTCCATCTCCATGCTTGAGATCTGAAGGCCTGAATATCAGAAACTTGGATTCTAGGTGAAACAAGCTGGGCCTTGGTTGACACCTGGGTAGCCAGACTCTGGGGGTGAAGCCACGAACACCTACTTACTACTTAGTTTCTGACCATCTTGAAAAATGTCACTGTAGGCAAAAGCCTTCTCTCAAAGAAAGGTGTATTCAGAGAGAAAGAGAAAGAGAGAGAGAGAGGGAGAGAGAGAGAGAGAGAGAGAGAGAGAGAGAGAGAGAGAGAGAGAGAGAAAGAGAGAGAAAGAGAGAGAGAATCACTGATCATGCCAGCATGATGAATCAGTGGGTACAGCCCTGTGATGATATCCTATCAGATTAGTAAATCAATCTTATCCCAAACCCACTGAGTAGAATCTCTATGAAATAAAGCTTTGAAAAGACTAAGGGGCTGCTACTGTCACCCAGGAAACACCACCCATGATGGCTTCCTAGTTGTGTGGGACTCTTCATCCATTGGAGCCTCTGATGGGGATTCTTTGGACAAGCTGTGTATGCTAAGCTGCAAGCTAGCATAGAAAACCATGGACTCTCATACTTCCTCAATGTTGCATTGCAACTCCATTTCACATGTCTGTCATCCTTGGAAACAGAATTATTAGGTGATTTTATGTTACAGATGGTTCTATATTATTTTAAGAGTTATACAGCATTTAGACAAACAAAAGCATTTGTTGCCATAATCCATGATGAATGAATTTCCTTGCTCACCAGAGTATAAATCTGGAGAACATAGTGCTGGGTTATCCACACTGCTCTGGCTTAGGGAGCTCTTGATTTTAATAGCATGTTCACACGCCATGGCCTTTCCTTCAACAAGACCTGTCCAGGGGAGTCTTGACTTACAAACAAACAACTGCCCTTGGAATTGTGTTCAGGAAGCAGTGGCCAGCTGCCAGGAGCCTTTGATCTCTGGAGGAACAGCCTGCCCTCTGTGTTACAAAGGGCATATACACCATGAAGTACTTATCTATTTCAAATAATATGTAGTGACATGGGGTCAAGGAAGGGAACTTTTTCTTGGGCCATTGTTAATATCACATTTGGTTGGGCTGAGAGATCTCCCTGAGGGCTGCTTCTTGCATGTCATCCTCAATACTGTGTTGTGATATTTCACATCTGAAAAGCCTGGTCTTGAGACAAAGCCTTCATATGAATTCTTTAAGTTGGAAAAGGTAATAAGTAGTTGAGCATTTCTTCTAAGAAACCTGGATTCATGTGGGGCCTGGAAGGTGGGATCAGCTTAGGCTGTATCTGGTCCACAATCTGCAGGAGACTTAGGTCCAGGGAGCTTAGGTCCGGACTTAGGTCCAAACTACATTGTTTCAGCACAGAATGGAAGTGTCTCAGTGTTTAAATCACAAGAAGCAAATGTCTGTCATCTGGTGTTTCTCCAGGCCCATCTCAAGAGCTGACACATGAGCTTAGGTGCCTTTTGACACTGGTAAGTATCAGTTACTGCCCTCTTTTCCCTTAATCATCATTTACTCACTGCTCCTCTTGGAAAGCCAGCCTGGCTGGGTCACTATCCAACCATATGAACACAGAGGATGCTACAGAGCCCCAGCTCCCACAGAAGCAATGTAGGGCTTGACCTAACAAGGCAAGGGAACAGGTGACTAGTGACTGAAGGGAAGGGCTTGGGAAAGAAAAGCAAAGACCTGGGGATGAGAAGAAACAAGGAAAAGGGACAAAATGAGAGGCAGGACACCAGCATAAAAGGAGCTACATCGATGGGACTGCAAGCTAGAGGCAGATCCTCAGGAGAACTGAGAGGAGGCTGGAATGTGGGGTTCCACAGGTGCCATCCCATAGCGATACCATTGCTCCTGGGTTTCTGGTTTAGGGTGTGGCCTCTATCACCCAATAAGACACGGATGCTGGTACCTTAGATCCTTCTTACTTCAAATAGCTAACTACTCATTAAATCTTGCTTATTTTGCCTCTTAGCTGTCCTAAACTTGTCCCTACTGGTTCAGAACTCATTATCTGCTGCTTAGACTATGGTAATGACATCCTAACTGTTCTCCCTGTTACTCTCCAGAGTCAATGAAGATTTGTAGGATGAAAAATGCATGAATGTTGAGGTTTCAAGTATCACAGCAGCTATCTAGCTGTGAAAACTTTCTATCATCTACTGAAAACATAGATGTCTGTCAATAGGAACTGTGGTGCCCACAGAGACAAATAATACCATCCAGCCTCTTGTTGGGCATGACCATCCCCTACCTTTTCCTTAGAGCCAAGACTGCCTGTCTTCTGATGTTCTGCCCATTGCCTCTGCCCTGTTTTATTATACTCTACTCCAGGCCAATCAGAAATAAGGCTTCTGGCATGAGTCATCTGACAGCCATGGTTACTGGGAAGGGATCCCATAAAAATGGCAGACAGTACTACTGAGGAGGTGGCTAGAGAGAAACAGCCTTGTCTCATTCAAAGGGTAGCTCCCAGAATCAGACAAAGCACACCTGGGGAAACTGTCTCCCCAGCTGGGTTAGCCAGAAAGGCTGGCACTCCAGATGGAGTGAGGTGACAAACAGCACACCACATGTGATTTTGCTCTGCTGTTTCTTCCCTTGAAATACTCTTTACACACTCTGGATTTCCCATCTCTCCCCAGCAACATTCAAAATCAAGTCACAAGCATGTGCCCTTGGGCCCTCCAATCTTTAACAAGCCAATTCATCATTTCTCTCTAACCTAGAGGAGTTCGGGAAATGACTATAACCCATGGTAGCTATGTGGGGTCAAGTTCACTGACACTCCAGATACATGGAGAATGTCAAGGGATATTCATTCCAAGTAAGATGTCATGTTACATGGCTTCTATGAACTATGTAGAGGAAAAAATTTGAAATATCGTGTGAGCATTGCAAATGTCTACATATCCACTTTTGAAATAGTTATTTGAAACACTATTTTCCTCAATCTACTGAATTGTTCAGTGGAGCAGGCATCCTCACAGACCTTTCCCAAAAGACCTGAAAAGCCTCATGATATGATGTACAGAATATGATGACTAATCAGAGTTTGTTTTGGGTCTAAAATTTTAACTTGATTCTTTGAGCAAGGACAAACAATGAAAAATGTTTCCCAACAATAGTAGTGGAGGCCCTCATGGAGGTTACACACTAAATAGAAGGGCCTCACTTTCCTCTGTCAAATACAGCCCATTGTGGGAAAGTCTTTTGGTCAGCTCCCACAGTGCAGCTGGAGAGTAGCAAGCAAGTCCCTGAATACTCCATCAACACAGTAGCAACCAGCTTATGGAGCCGTAGACTAGCCCCACCTCCCAGCATATTTAGCCTCTTCTTCGCAGACTCACTGGAGAGCTACTGATCAGCTTTAGGCTGGCTGTTAAAGTCTTGACTAATGGTCTTACCATTTAAATAGACCTGCTTTAGAGTCCTATCTCTGATATTTTCTATCTACATAAACTACAACAATTTTCATACTTTGAATCTCCAAGTTTTCCGTCTTTAAAACTGAGTGAATATATTCTCCTCCAGTAAACATGTGAAAGCCAAATGAAGAATCACATTCTGAGAGTCCCGGGATATGCACTATGGGTGTTCAAGAAAGGCGGGCTGCTACTAAGTCCCTCCATGGCATCCTCTTATCAGCTCAATTCTCTATCAAGAATTCCCGGCCTTTCCCCGTTCTTGCAACCCACTGTCTCTTTCCAGTAACGATCCTTTGCTTATCTCTCCTTGGCTTTCATGTGCGAATATTTTCCCACACACCCCTTTATCCTACCTGAAGCTGCTCTGCTATGGATGGATTCAGCCTCACAGGCCTGTACCATGAGCAGCTGTTTCACTGCAGATGCTTGGTTTAGTGTTTTGCTTTTTTTAATATTCAAGTCCCTAATCATTTCATTTGTATCGGGCCTTGAAAATTATGTAGCTGCTTGGCGGAGAAGAGTCAAAGGTTTTTGCAGGTGCCTGGCACCACTCTTCATAATGGTCCTGGGCAAGCAGCTCTCCATAGCCTAATAGGGCAAAAGGACCTGAAGTATCATTTGGCTCTGTGCCAGAAACTTTTAACTGAAATTTGCCATTTAATCCCTGTCTTATCAGTGAAAAATGGAAGTGCTGTCATGCTACTTACCTAAAGCCACACAACTGGCAAACAGACTCTGAATCAGTTGTGTTTGAGGCCAAAAGCTGAGCTTTCTGACCCTTCTGCCAGAGAAGATGAAGGATCAGAGAAGGGTGCCCCCGTTCAGTATAATTAGATAAACTTCATTTGCATGTATTACTTGAAAGCTATTAATTGAACAAATTCTCAAAAGAAAAGCCTACCACATAATTTCTGAAGGGATCTCTCAGAGTAGGTCTCACGGTCACAGCCCTTGCCGATGTAATTAGTCTGCAGCTCTGCGGTGACCTGGAGGGAAGACACAGCACCATCGCACGTCTCCAGGTGGATGCTGGGGAACAAGGGCATACTCCCAGAGCCAGGCTGGTACTCAATCCTTTTGGTCCAGTCTGAACAAACAACAAGATTAAATCAGTTACAGTCAGTACTGCTAGACCATTTGTTTTGAAAAGATGAATTTGTTCCAATAAATCATTTGTTTCAAGAAATAGATGAGGGAACAGCCTGAGGATAATGGAAATTTTACATTTGCTGGATTAAAGATCCTACACTACTCTAAGAAAATAGCAGGTGAACCAGAAAGCTGTACCCAGCTGCACTGAGTCTCAGAAGACTATACGGAATATACATATGTAAATACCTTGGTCACCTACCTGCTTTGCAGTTCACTATGTATTGTGGGTAAAATAGAGTGAGGCACAGCATTAAAACACATCAGTGATGCATGAAAAAGTCAGAAAGAAAAGCACATCTCATACAAGTCTTACAATGACTAAGTCACTTGACCTTGACGTTGCCTGGCATTTGCTGGTGAAGTGAATGGGGGCACTTGGAGTTGTGTGTCACTGTGAAATGACGGGAGGAAAGTCTGAAAGGGATGGAAAGTGGAAACAGTGATGTGGGTGAGCTGTGTTTGAGCTCTCTCCCTTTTACATTCATTACTGGAAATATTTTAGAGAGCTTCATCTTACCCCATCTCCCCATTTCACTGTATTTCTGCCTGAGGGGCCAGCCCAGGAGCACAGGGCTTAAAAGGAATCCATGGCATCTGCATGTGTCAGACTTTTCTGTCTGAGGGCGTTAGGGGAAAGACATTCATTCTCTCTTTATGGTTTCCTTATTCATTCTCTATTCTTCTATATTCTTTCCTGTGTGCTTTCTACTGTATACTTTTTTTCTACAGCTTATATATCCCAACAAAGTTTTTCAGGCAATATAAGAACCACAATATAGTTACATTTTGTTTTTCAAGTGAATGATTACAATGAATACAAAAGAAACAGA
Organism: Sigmodon hispidus; assembly: GCA_004025045.1. Lineage (NCBI taxonomy): Eukaryota > Metazoa > Chordata > Mammalia > Rodentia > Cricetidae > Sigmodon > Sigmodon hispidus. The sequence continues at coordinate 182,699 of PVIH01000098.1, read as the reverse complement.
AAAAAAAAGAAAATAGTATGTTTTCCATATCCCTTACATGATTAAACACTTTATGTATTATAGGTGAAAAACAAATTATCCCAAGAACCCAGGTACCTTCATACCCAAGAAACATTATAAATTAACCGTATGGGTAAGCACACAGTTCTCAGTCATGTCTTTTCCTAGCAGGCTACATTTTGCAGTTACGAAGAAAGTCAATTGCTTTATTATTTATCTTGAAAGGTAATCTTATAAGGAATATTAAAGAAATCACAAACTTAAACTTTTAAAAGAAAACAGTCAGTTCTTTAGGGTACATGCCCACTCATCAATATTTATGTACATATATACACATTAGGAGATAAAGGGCAAAAAAGAGTACAAAGAATTAATCCTCACCCTTGGTCATCAACCAGTCCTAGCAAGAAGGGTACGTCAGCTAGTAATAATTGGGATGCTTTGTTCTTATTCCCTGACCTTAAAGAATTCCTCATTCAACTATGTGCCTTTCTAAAACTTTAGATTGTTCTCCTTGGGCTTTATTTTTTTCTCCTCAAAACTATTTGATGAAAACATCTTAGTCTAACTTTGTTATTTTCAAAGCTTTGATTCAGCTATAAATGCCCTCAAAAACCTGTGAACATATCTTCCAACATTAAGATTAAAAGAATTAAGCTAGCTGGGCTACTGGGACTTGGTTGTTTTTCTTAGTCATTAACCTAAGCCACAGTCTATATGGCTTCTCAATAGAAACTTATGTGGTCTAGCTGTGTGACGCTTCCTTGTTTATGTTTTTTAATTACCAAAACTCTATTTAAACTAACATTGATGTTATCAATTAGACAGTAAAACTTAGGAATAAATCATCTTCATAGTAATACACAGGTAAAAATTCCCAGTAGAATAGGATGTTTCCATGAGATAACCATACTATATTACAGGCAGTGGGGATTTCCCCACACCCATCCAGATACCAGAGAAAGATGGCCCCAGCAAACATGTAAAGGCATAGCAGAAGCAAAAGACATCCTGGGATCCTCCTGCCTATCTGAGATTCATCCATATGGGAGTTGCCTCCTGCTGGGCTGATGCCTTGGACTTCAATTGCCACCAGTATCACCTTATATTACGACTATTAGGAACATATGTGTGTTATTTCAAAACAAAGGGAAGCATGGTCCTCCAGGGCCCACATGAGGTTTCAGAGGAGAGGAGAAAGATTCTCAAACACTCAAAACTGTGACTCAAGTCTAGATGATCAGCCTGTCACTGTCTTTTTTTTTCAAGTGGGAAAATAATTGTGAGATGATAAAGCATTGAAGAGAAGCAAAAAAAAAAATCACAATCAAAATGGCAGCACAGAAGAACAGAGCAATCAAGGAGAATTAAACACTGAATGGGTTCACGGGGGAATTGATTGATACATAATAGCCACAATCGATTGCACAAAGCAAGCTCCCAGAGACTGATAGTGCATGTTCCCTGATGGCAGTTGGAATTCCATACTGCAAGGATACCTCTGAGAGGCTGTGCAACCCTCTCAACTATACTTAAATGCAGAAGCATGGGTGGAGTCAGCAAAGGGTGTCAACTATGAGTTGACGCATCCCAAGTCTTTGTCATATAGAACATCACTAAATGCTATCTGTTTGCCAAATAGGAACAGAAATCTATGAAATGCCTGAGGTCACCTGTATTTGTGAGACTTTATGTCTGTGCACAATGAGTCCCTGGTGGCACACTAGCATTCATCAAAGAGATACATGGAGAAAGCTGGCCTCAAGGAGCAGCTAGATATCTTCCTTTTCTGATGAGCCCTTTGTTTGGTGATTCTGTGCCACACCCTGCACATGGAATTAACAGTGAAGAAGTCGAGGAGTGTGAGAAAGAGGTAAATGATGACTAAGGCTATGCTGGCCTATCAGGAGGGGTGGCAAAGTATCTTTAGGTTGAGTGGTCTCATAGGAACTTGAGCCCTAATGCCTAGAACTGATGTGCTCTACGTGGTGAAGTGGCAGCCAGGATCTTGGTTTGACTGTAAGGTTCTAAAGGCTTCGAAGCTGCAGGCACCTCATCAGTATAGCAGGGACATTAATACAAGTTTTACAGAGCCAGGATGTGGATCATGTGTTACAATGTATTCCTGCATATGGTGGGGCTCTGATAGAGGATTCCTGGTGAGCAATGCCTGCTTGAAACAGATCCCTAACATGTTCTAGATAACCATGTAATGCAGGTTTAGCTCAGAGCTCCCACGATAATCAGCTACCTTTGACAGGTTCTATTAAAAGTCATCATGAGCAGAAGTTGCATATCATGGTTGTGAGGTTCCCTCCGGGGAACTGACAATGAGAAGCTGTTCTGTTGAGTACCCAATTACAGCCTCCAGGAGCTGAGACTAGACCATCCTAACACACCCACAAAGCCCTGTGCACCCTAAGTGGGGTCCAAAGTCTTCAGTCAATCCCAAGAACAAACCATAAAACAAAGGAAAGCTTTTTATCTGAAAAACCATCCACAACTAGCTAGTAATGTGTCCCAAATACAAAATGTTTCATGTCACTATGTTTGACCATGCCATTTCTCCTACATGGCATCTCCTTCCTCCTGCCACATCCTTCAGCCATCCTTCTGAGATTTCCCATCTAGGTAGATGCCTCTATTATATTTCCACAATGCTCCCCATGTACGTTATCATAAAATATTGGGTCTCAACTTTGGGAGGTAACTGAATCATGTTGCAGGTGCCTGGTCCAGATTCTTATTAGCTAGCAGAGAAAAGAGCTCTGAATACCTCCAGACAGAGCACTGAAACCATCCACCTTCAGCATGTCTCTCTCGCTGACTGTAAATTCCTCAAAAGCAGGTTTGCAATCTTTACTTTTGAGTTCTCCACAGCTAGTTCCTAGTGCAAGAAAGATTTGCCAGGAGGATCAGGAGAAGGATGGAGCCCTCACTAACACAATGAGAGCCCATCTTGAGCCCAAGCCAGAATCCAAAGCACAGCTATAACTCCCTCTTGCTGCCCCATCTACCCTATATGTCTTCAGTCTCTCAGAATCATTCCCCACAGCAGCACTGAACACATTTGCTTTTCTCATTTGGCAAGGCATTTGATCCATAGCTGAAAATGGCAGGATCTGCTTCCTTCCAAACAAGATAAAGCACCAAGAAGATTGCTTTCTTCCCTCCCTCCTGGGATCCTCTTATGGAATTGCAAATGGTTTTGTGAATGGGACTTGGGTATGAGTCCAACCACATGAGCTGAGAGTCTTTAAGTATAAAAGTCCTCCCCTACATGGACTTCAGTGTTATAGGAATCCTAATTGATCTTATAATAAAAATTCAGAGCCAGATATTTGGGAAAAACTGAAAGATCAGAGAGACAGAGCAACAAGCCACAGCTACTTCTCACCTAGCCAACTCTTCAGGACAAAAGGGGATGATTCTGTTTCCAGGTAACCACAGGCTGAATAGGTGAAGTGAAGGAGAATCACAAATCAAAATGGAAGGGGTAAACTGTGTCTCTTCTGCCTTATATACCTTCGTCTGTCCAGCCATATCATTTCCTGGTTCAAATGTGCAAGTGATGGAATTAAAGGTGTGTGCCACCACTGCCTGGCTCTGTTTGGCCTTGAACTCACAGGGATCTGAATAGATCTCTGCCTCTGCCACCTGAGTACTAGGATTGTAGGTGTGTGTCACCACTCTCTGACTTCTCTGGCTAACTCTGTGGCTGACTCTATCCTCTGATTTTCAGGCACTCTTTATTTGATACAATATATCACAGCACTTTGGTCACAGAACGACGCCATTTATTCCATGGATTTTGAAGCCATCTTCCTGATTTAGATATCTAAATGGTTATTCCTGATGAGAAATCCTATGTCAAATATCACAGACAGAAAGCAAACAGAGCAGAAACTAAATTATGATATAAAGCCAGTGGAAGGCTGGTCCAGCAGCCTCTAGATACCCACTTGGTTGGGAGGGCTGGGCCTTTTCTGGCCATTGTGAAGAAAGTACAAAAGAGCTTTAAAAGTAGCAACACTGCCAGGTGCTCTGTTGACCTCACAAGGCTTGTTGCTGACGGTTATGAGGAACAGGCAAAATTGCCACTATCCAGTAAAAGAAATCGATGAAGCTTTCTGAGCACAACGTCCTTGAGAGAGTAGGAAGCATACACAAGCATCTCCAACTCTTGAAAAAAGAGGCTTAGGAGGGCTTGAGGGAGCCAAAGGGGGTCATCACATCCAGCCTTTGCCACATGACAAGTCTATTCCATCTCATATAACCCTCTTGGGGCGGGGGTTAGAAAGCAGAGTGTTTAAAAATAGTCCCCTCAGCCCAGCCCGCCTGGTGTCAACCCCAGCCCTCCACCTGGCATGGCACCTCAAGGAAATCATCTGCCCTTCCACAGTCTGAGAGGTTTTCATAAACTTGCAACAATTACTCAGAATTTGGGCATAGGGAATTTAAAAGCGGGTTATTTTGCCATCAAACACAGGGGCTTTTTCCAAAGTTACATTGCTGTGAAGTTGCAACTTATTAAATGATAAGAAGTGATGATCAGTCAGTTCATCCACCGAGCACTTTTACCTCTGAACTTCCACTTAATCCTCCCTGGTACCCAGTGTGGGGATGTTATTGCCTTAATTGTACAAATGAGGAACCTGACAGATGAAAATTGGTGTGACTTGCCCAGGGCCACACAACTCTTTTACAGATGTTTTACAGATGTTCCCTGCTGAGGCTGAGCATGAGTATCTGCTGGAACTGAACTGAAGATAACGGCCTTTTTTTTTTTTTTTTTTAAAGGGATAATCCTATTATTGGCAAAGGACCAAGGAGTATGGTTGACTTCAGCCTGACTTTGAAGCAGTTAGTAAAATCCATGGCCTCAGGGAATAATGAGGAGAAATACTTGTGGAGAACAACAGCAATAGGGTTCCATTCTTGGGTGTGGTGCTCACCCATGGTCAAAAATGTTCTCAGCTCCAGCAAATCCCCAGGCTCAGTGGGGGAGACTTTGCAAAAGAGTTGTGTGACCTTGGGGAAGCCACACCAGTTTTCAGCTGTAGCTTCATGAGGCCTGGGGGAACCTCTCTTATCTAGAACACTGGAGAGATTGGACTTAAATCTCTGTTTCTCCAAATGCAGACATGTGACTTCAGCAAAGTCGCTGTTACCTCATAGCCTCTGTTGCCTCATCTGAAATTATTCCATCTCTTCTTTGGCTGGTCATGAGCCTCAAAAAAGACAACACAGTCTAAGGGGCCAACCCATGGACCTTTCCATGATGCCTCTATAAGAACATCTCACTTCTGGGATCACAGGCTTTCTGAGTGTCCTCCTTGTAAACCAAAATCTTATGGATCTGTAAAGGCTCTAGATGCTGGTTTATAAACTAATTCAATTTTTTTTTCTTAAGTGAACAGAAAGAAATCTACTGCCTGCTGTTTTAATAACAAGGACTAAATTACCCTGCCAGTTTTCCTGAGGATGTACAGAGAGGCAGGGCATTGGGATTTAAACTCCTTTCTGTGGATTAAGGATTTGGAAACATGATGATTTTATTAAAATTCTTGCTAAATTTAGGGTTCATAGGTTTTCTTACTGGGAGACTTGTAACCACCTAAAAACTTTATCTTCAATGCCTAGAGTTGAAAAGAAGCAAATTAGAGATTTCCAGAAAGCACAGGCCTTGCGGTTTTTCTACCAAGACACTGAAGTCATTGTTCCAACCAGCTTTCAGGTATGTCACAGAAGGATGGAAGGGACAGGCACAGACTTGGCCTAGGCAATCTCCTTTCTTTCATGAATTGTATATGCCTGGATGCCTCCAGCTCCTCCCAGCATTAGCTCTCAGCAGCTGAAGGACCATAGGGTCTCCTGGGTAGTTTCTAGATTCTTATAAGCTGGGCACTGGCTGGATGTTGAGATACTGGGAACTGGGAAGGTGAGAAAGGAATGTGCTAAATTGGTTTCAACAGAAATCTTTTTGGGTCTCTACCTGCTACCAGGAGACGTTACCGTGGTACCTTGGTTGAGCAGTGGCCATCTTGTGTATCCAAATGGGACAGTGGGTAAGAAAGGTGTAGTCTGCAACCCTTAAGTGAAAGTTGGAGGGCAAATACTATGTAAGAGATTTAGATTTCATTATGGTGCCAAGAAAGAGACATAAATATGTGTTTAGAGATGACTTGAAAAGCCCCAGACTGAGCTCTAAATGCTCATTTGAGTGCTGTGCTGGGCCCTGGCATCCCCTTTCAGATTAGCAGAGCACCTGCAAGCTGCCCCATGATCAATCAGTACAGGGTGTCAGCTCTGCTAGGAGCATACAAAAGGGTAGGAACCTCCATCCAGCACAGTTCAGACAGCTTTCAGAGTGTCATCTGTGCATCTGGACAGACAGGTGTTTAAACTCTGCCATCTGTGCTCTTAGATGTGATGTGAGGTCTGATTCACTGGACTCTGAGTTTCATTTCTGTTCCTGTACAGTAAGGATCACTCAAATGCAGTTTTTCTGGGAGTGCTCCAAACCGCAAGTGGGGAGGCTATTGCTGTTACTATTGATAATTATGTATGTTCTTTTCTTGTCATTATTCCACATGTTGAGAACTCACTAAGCTTCTTCTATGTACCAGACAGGACCTGCGGGATGCGAAGCAGAGTCCTCACCTCTTACTTTGAGGGAAGCCAGCTTAAGGCTGACCGGAACAACAAACAGACTGCAAGGAACAAAGGGGAAATTTATAGTGCTGAGGACACTCGAAGGCTTTCTGGAGGAAGGGACTACGGTGTTTGTTTTAATTCAGGCTTTTACCATCATTGTTATTATGTGTATAAGGCCAACATGCCAGATACAGTTGCTACTGGAGATATTTCCATCTACACAGATTCCCCATGAAAATGAGTGAGCACACACAGTTGCAGTAGTACCTCTAGAGAGGCAGAGGATGGCAGAAACCACAGACAAGGTGCTTTGCTGTGTCTTCCATAGGAAGGATAGTAGTATGTGCAGGCTAGCCTTGACTAGCTTGTGAATTTTAGAGGCCTCTAGGGTACCAAGGCCTGTGCTTAGTGACATGGTAACCATGTCTGTGTTATCAGGCAGAGGGTTTACAACAGTGTAAGGATCAGCTATGGAAAGTTTATGGCTTGCTATGGATTGACGGGCTTGTATTTTACAGGGTAAGCAAAGCCCTAAATATAAAAGCATCAAACCCCAGAAAATATAAGGTACAGTTCATACCACACTCTGGAATCAACAGAAAGCCAAAGGATGCAAAACTCTAATGTGGCTCTCACAGGGCCATATAAGTTCAAGTCCTCTGACATAGGTAGAGAAAGATGTGAAGTTCACCCAACCTCGGTTTGAACAACCTAGCAGCCACCATGGCTAACAGAGTGAGCACAAGCTAGAGGCCCTGCTATGAGCGTGGCTAGAAAGGAGTGCAGGGGCAGTGGCCAGGACCGGGAGGGCTGGCCTGGGAGAGAATCTTTGGTATGTACAAAACAGTCTCCAAAGGCCTGTGTGGAAGAGGGTGACAAACAACTGACACCTGAGATCTGTGCATTCTCAGAATCCTCTCTCTCCCTTTGTGGCTCCTCAGGATGAGGCCCCCTCAGCAGCTGGGCCCCACTTTGGGCAGGCCTAAAAGATGGGTAGATTGTATAGGATAGAATGGATAGAATGAACAGCTTGGTCCCCAGTGTGGACACTGCATCCCTTATTTACCACCTGCTGCACCACTGGCAGGCTATGAGACCTTTCTGGGCCCCTATTTCTTCTGCAAAACAGGGAGATATTGCCCTGTATCTCATGATGCTTTGGTGCATGGAGATGGTACCAGTTAGGAGCTCAGCAAACTCAGGAAATATGGGCTGTCTTTATTAACTTCTGAAAGCTGGCTCCTTCTCGTGAATCCATGAGAATCTGAAGGCAGACTCTGTTATCCTTGTAACCAGACCACTGCAAAAGTGAGGAGCAGCTATTGTCATGCTGGGTCCTCACAACCCCCATACTGAACAAGAGTTAAAAGAAGCTGGGATGTACGGCCAGAGGATGTATGACTGCCTGGGAATCTTACAGTCAGTCAGAAGCCAGCTGATGTACTGGATTGACCTGAGTCCTAAACTAGACTTCAAAAAGCATTCTTTGCTTTTCTGAATTGATTTTCTTTTCCTGCCTCAGCCACAGTCCTGGGTCTTCCACTGTAGGAGGAGGGCAGGAGTTAGTCACTGAAGAGTCTGGGAATGTGGCAGGGCATGAAATCTGAGCTACTGCTCAAAGGGGCCCCTGCTTGGTTGATTGGTTAGCTGTCACTGCCTTTCAATGCCCAATGATTTAAATTCCTCGTGATTTTAAACAACAGGCCTCTGGTTTCCATTTGCACCAGAACATAAAAGTGACATGATTGGTCCTCTTTGCCAGCTTTCATTGGTCGCATTCTTTAACCGTTCTAAGCCTTAGTTTCTTCATCTGGAGAATGGGCACACTAAGTAGCTGTCCCAAAGGAAGGCACCATAGCATAACTGCCAAGTCCAGGGCTTTGAAGCCAGCATTGGTGTGATCTCAGCTCTGCTGTTGACTCCTGGGGGCAAGTCATTTCTTTCTCTGTGTGAATTTATTCCCACAGACACCTAGTTCAGAGTCAATTATAGTGTTTATATGAGATAATAAATGCCAACCACTTAGCCCTGCGCCTGATATGCATAGGCACATACATTCTGAGTGTCTGGGTGTTAAATTATTTGCCTTGCTATTTTCCAATTAAAAACAATTACACACAGAAACCATTTAAAAAGAAACACAACACAAACTCTGTGAACTCAATTACAAATGTAAGGACTACCCTCTCTTCCTTTATGGGTGACCCTTTGCCATTTGCTATATTTTATTTTCACAACAGCATTTTTACTACCTTTTAATTCCTACTAAAAGAGATAATTAACTGCAAAAGCAGAGAAGGGGGAAGCATGGATCTCTGTACTCAGATCTTTGGTTAAGCCTCAGGCGATGGTCTTGCTGGTCCCTCTCTCTGGGGTTCTGGTTCTTGTCTTTATGATCTCACCACCAGGGTGACTCTGGAAAGGAAGCTTCTCAGGTTTGCCCTGGTGGAGAGTCTGCCCAACCTCCATCCAGCCCTAACCCCTGAGAAACAATTAGTTACCTAGTTATGTCCTGGACCATTCTAGAGTCAGATCAGTATGTCACACACTGAATAAACACTCAGTAATTACTTATTAAGTAGGTGGTCATATGTACAACTCAGGCACATGTACACACACACATACAAGAGTGTGCATGCTACAGTTCTTGCTGCCCAATGCCAGGAATCTGGTACTATCTTTATGGTTTGGCATACCTTGCCTATCTCTGGTCCCTCTAACTCATGGTCAACTGCTGAATGACCAGATGTCAGGCTTTAGAATGGGAAGGATTATAGACACCCCCAATGCTGTGTATGTGTGTGTGTGTGTGTGTGTGTGTGTGTGTGTGTGTGTATGTGTGTGGAGGGGGGTGAGTGTACATATTGAAACTATTATAAACTGCTTCAATGTTGGAAACCTCCTTGTATACTCAACCCTATGTAGTACCTTTATATATTCCCAATAAAGGTCAGATGAAGTAATTTAAAATTTGTCTTGCTCTGACATTTTCTCTAGTTTCCAAGGAACAAAGGGGCTTTCATTATGTCTCTGATCAACACTGTGATTACTGGCTCCTCTGTCTTAACCTGCAGATGGCAGGGTCCCCTCTATCAGCAGATACTTCCAGGCTCATCCCAGTAGCACTGGGAAGCGTCAGGCAGTTTTCTGCCCAGCAGTCAGGCTTTTCTAAGCCACCCCCTTCTTTGGCTTGTCACTGTCATACTGAAGAATTTGTGCCACCAGGTCAAAGCATGCTGTGATGGCTTGCCTGGCAGATGGGAGTGATCCTCAGGTCTATCTCACCCTGTAGAGTATGGGGCAAAGGTATTTTCCAGAACAGGCTGCTCACTTTCTCTGTATCCTGACCCAGCCCCTCCTCACCTGCTTGCTACAGGTCTACCAAGTCCAGAATGAAGGCATGTCCACCCAGCCATACTTCCAAAGAGTAATTTCATATTTGTTCAGTCTAGTGACGGTAATGGTCTGAGTTATATCTTTACTATTCATTCCTGTTTTTAAGAAACTTACTTCTCTTACTGTTTCGTGATGTGCTAGTCCATGACTGATTTTGAGAAAGCACAGCCCTTCTCTGAAGGCAATCTGAGAAGCTTTGCTTTAAATAGTACCCATCCAAGCTATTTCCTAAAATCTCCTTCCAAGGCCCTCAGCTCCAGCTACAGAGCATAGCACCATTTTATGCTGGAGTGCCTACTAAACCTGTGCCATGGTTATATGGCTCCCAAGGCCATATGACCTTTACTCCAGTCTCACAGCCATCAGTGTTTCTCGCCTGTACCAATTACTATGGAAACCTCTTTGCTTTTCCTTGTCCCTCTATCCTGTACTGGATACCATTATCCAACATTTCCTTCAACTTCTCTTCTGGGATGTCTGCTGTGATTCTTGTCAGAATTCACATACCACACAAGTCCCATCATGGTGCTACTTAGATTTCTTTCTGTAGACTGCATGAGGTGGTGGCTAGCTTTAGGGTCACCCAAAAAATTTCTAATCATCCTTCTTTTCCTGACCTCAGAAGATTGCAGTAGGAAGGGGTTTCTTGAAGACAAGCAAAATATGTCATTTGAATTGGTTTCTAATGTGTTCTGGATGCATAAATAGATATGGAAAACCCAAGCCTAGACAATAGTTCCTTCACACTCCTGCACCTTGGCCACAGATGAAGACCTGGGGAAGATCCATACCTTGTGATTGAACATGTGCTAAGGGAACTCTAGAGCATGTCCCCTGCACAGCGGTGGGGGACAGAGTATCAAGGGACCTCAAAAGAGGTTTTCCTTTTTTTATCTACATCACACAAGATAGGACATGGGTTCTAACCTCATAAGAACATAGATGCAGCACAGGGTTGTTGTGATGCTCTAGCATTGGCTTTCCTACTTCCAGTGGGGTCAAGTGTCTCTGTCCCTATTGATTTGAGGTTAAGGGACACCATTGATTTTGACCATAAAATAACAGTTCACAGTTCTGAAGGGAGAATTTTAAGAGGCCATGAGTACTATGGGGAAAATCTAAGCCACCAGTATTTCTGGGTGGAATGCAGGTGAAGAGTGTCATTCAGCTCCTAAGGAGGACATTGCTCTCCAGTGTCACTTTTATAGTTGACCAAGAAGGATAATGGAAAAGGAAGGACTTCCTGGGGTTGGAGCCAGGAATACTATAGAACAATGCACAGAACTGTACCCAGAATCAGGAATCTGGGCCCCTTCATGAGCCCTCCTTTCCCCAGTAGGGTACTTCGTAGCCTTTTATGATTGGTTGCACAGTCATGGCACACTGATGTGGGCTTCCTTCCTTCCCTGCTCTGAATGAGTCTGCTCACTGGCTACCCTGATCCTGGACTCTGTGCCAAATATTGTATCTGTGTATAGCAAATGCCATATTTTTTTTCAACCACAGGTCTCCAAATAGAAGTTTTTCCTTTTTAGACCTTTTGGACATCATAGCTTTGGGCAGTAATCTAATGGACTTTTGAAGATCTTAGGGAGGACATAGATGTATTTTATAGTTACAGAGAATAAGTCACTTGTGATGGAGGTTGATATGCAGAGATTGGATGATTGCCCATGACTTGGGGTTTGGTTTGTGGCTTGACCAGAGAAATGTGAGTGGGTGTGACAGTGGACAGTTTTGTAAGGCAATGCACTCTTCTATTTATTCTTGGTGGTTTTTTGCATCTGCCAAAGGAACCATATGCACCAGACAGGCTACTGAATGAAGACTCTAGAATGAGAAGATGGAACAGAGCCAAGTCCCCTTGTGATCTGGCTCACTGTTGTAGACCAACCCAGCTGCCATGTATACATAGAACACAAGTAACGGTGAGGGAAAAGGAAATCTGTGTGAGCTGCTGACATTTGCCGCACAGCATAGACTAGTGGACATTGGTGAATACTTCAGGATAGTCCAGGCAAAGGAGTCACTTGGGTTTTGCAATCATATTAAAGAGATGAATCTTCCAAAAACATCACTGGTAAAGACAATTCTATTAAAAACTCAGAACCAATACCAAGTTTGAAATCAAGACCACATAGATATCCTGGTTCCAGAAGGGACTTCTGGAATGGGTTGACAATGGTGTGGGTTGACAACGGTGTGGAGAGAATGCTTGGGATCGGTGGGACTTGGGTGGAGCTGGAAGGTCAAGATCCTAACCCTGGTGGCAATGAATCCAGGTGGTGCTGGCTAAATATTATCCTTGGTCTGTTAAGGAGGCCAGGGGAGGGGCGCAGTTCTGAATCAGTGGGGCTGTAGATGATGATGTGAAAGATCTGTGATTATTTAGTACCATAATGCTGTGTTGTGGATATCTCTTATTCTATGGAGTGGGATCAGTTGCTTTTAGCTTATCTTGTAGCTGTTCTCCTATGGGCTGGAGGAAATAAAATGAGCTACAGCCTGTCTCTTTCCTGACTTAGCCTCCCCAAACTCCAAGGATACAGATAAGGAGTCCATTTGGGATTTTCCCATTGAGCTTTCTTCCCACCTTCCCGTGTTCTTGCCTCACATGTTGATTTTCAGTTAATCATAAATACAAGTAGATGCTGACTTGAGTCAGGGTGGGCCTCTTAGCATCCTCTACCCTTTGATTGCATTATCCATCTACCATGTGGTTTTCTATTCACTTAACTTTGTGATTATGTGTCTGTGTGTGTTCATGTGGGTGTGTGTGCATGGAGAGGTCAGGGGTCAACCTGAAATATTATTCCTTAGGCACTGACCACTTTGCTTGTTGTTTGTTTTGTTTTAGAGACAGAGTCTGTCAATGGGATAGAGTTTACCAACTTGGGTTAGACTAGCCAGCTTGTTAGGGAGCCGGAGGAATCCATCTGTCTCAGTTTCCCCAACACTGGGATGGATTATAAGTGATTTTCACTATGTGAAGCCACTGGGTGGCTTTTCATCTGGGTGCTAGGGGTTGAACTTAGGTCCTTATTCTTTCCTGGCAATCAGTTTACAACTGAACCATCTCTCCTTGGGACTGTCTATCTGTGACTATCAGCTCCACATTTAATTAGAAGTTTCAGGAGAGCATGGATTGAGTCTATCTTGTTATCTTTTAAATCTCCCAAGCCTGGAACAATTTCTAGAACACGGTAAGTTCTTACTAAGTATTTCAAAATGACACATGCGGAATGACCCCCATGCCTCCAGTAATCCCCTGGTCTGCTTGCTGTTCTCAAACTTTCTTCACTTTGGCATCACTGGAGACTCTCTTGCTCATTCTGGTCCTTCGAATTGAAATAATGCCATTCTGCTCACTGGCTTGGTGATTTTGGGTGCTGCCCTCCAGAACACACACATCTGTGCACAGACCTCAAATAGGCTCTGCAGAGGCTCAGGACATACACAGCAGTCAGAGAAGCCACTGGCCTTCCATGAGCTGGACAAGGGGACTATTCTCTTCTGCACAGATCTGTCATGCTAAGATGAGAATGTTCCAGTTCTCCAATAGCGTGCCCTCTCGTGAGTGTGGGTACCACTTCACGTCAGTTCTCAATAGCTTTTTCCTGCCGTTCTCTCTTGTTCCATGTGCATTGGAGGTAAGGTGACAAGCGGCCAAAACCGAAGAGGCTCATATGGTGTTTAGAATACAGGGCTTTCAGCTTCTCTAGCCTCCACCCTTTGCGTCATTCACCTCCACCTTTATGCCTCTCCAAGAGAACTGGCTGGATGTGGAAGAGATGCAGGCAATTCAGAGCAGCGCTGATGCAAGATACTTCTCCCAAAGGGGAAATCATTAACTCAGCCAACCAGGGTACTTTCTCATGGATTTATAGAAATGCTTTTCTCTCATGCCCAATAAACATGAGTATTTTCTAGGCAATTTTCTTATCTTGGGAAAAATGTATTATTGGTGTAAGATGGAGCATCTGTTCTTTGAGAATATTTACTTTTAAGTCTCTGAATAGCATTTAAAACTGAAGAATATGGTTTTTCATGCATGCATTTTCAGTCTCTTTGAAAGATGGCTTGTGTATGTTTTGTCACATTCTAGTCATATAAATCTCATTAGTTTTTCAATTGCACATGGCTTTAAAACTTAACTTTATAAAAAGGACCTTGACTCTAGATGGCTCAAGATCATTGGGACTTAACATTTCACCAGACAGTATTCTCAAGTTAGAATCAAATTTTCATATCTTCAGGAAATCTGGCCCAAGTTCCAGTCTACTATCTACACAGAAAAGGTCAGGGAGGTGCTTGGTAAGGTGTGACTCAAGCTTCAAAACCTTTAGACTTTGGCCTTGTCCATGAACTCTTGAGAAAATAGAGCAATATTTACAAACTAGAGCCATTCTAGTGCCTGAAGGCCACCAGCCTACAGGACACTGTCAATCGTATTTGCATATTCCTCTGTGAAGGAAAGTTATGCAGCTGGTGAGGTTTTACGATGTGGGAGATAGGTACGCCATGATGTAAGAAAGAACATAAGATTCACATGGCTGAATAAAAGGAGAATGCACAATGATGATAATACTACATTATTAGGTTATGGGCATTTATCATTTATTATTATCACTATCAATAATATTATCTTTGTGCAAATGTGTTTATGATTGCATAATTGTGTGTGTGTGTGTGTGTGTGAATGAGGACTCAGGTGTGCCACGATGCCTGTAGTGGTCCAGGGGAAAACCTCATGTCAGCCTTTGCCTTGTACCTCTCTAAGGCTTTGCTGCTCTGTCCTCCAGGCTTTCTGGCCTAAAGCCCTCAGGGAATCTCCTCTGTCTACCCTCCATCTCCCAGCAGGAGCAGAACATTCAACTACAGACCTGGCTCTACCATGTTCCAGTATGTATGGGTTCTGTAGATTCAGAATTTAGTCCTCACTTGCCATTCTTTTTTCTACAGCATAAAGCCTTCACCAGATGCCAACCTGATGCTGCCATCCTGCTCTGGTACTCTTGCCACTCTAGAACTGTGTGTAAATATAAGCCTTTGTGCTTTATGATTTATCCAGTCTCAGTTATTTGAGTATAGCTACTCAGTGTAGGCTAAGACAGGTTGGGTGGGGTGGGGGGAGAAATCCTCCTGCTGAGACCTATTTTGCCTTTGAGTCCAGGAGAACTTGGTCATTATGTCCAATACCTCACAGAACCCTTCTAAAAAATTCTAGAAGTTATACTTCATTAGCTGTCTACATGAGAAGCCCCACTGAAAACTAATAGGCAATAATTTTTCCAAACTCTTCAACTGCATTGTGAATGTCTGTCTCCTTTGGTCATAAAGCAAGGTGTGTTGAGTAGATGGAAACAAATTCCCAGAGGGCAGAGCCATTAGTCAGCAAGCTCTCCTGCAAGTGGTCTCCCTACTCTCTCCCAAGGCTGCCCCATCCCTAGCCCCTCAGGGCACCTAGCTAACTCCACTCACCTTTAGAACTCAGTTCTGGTTCCATCTCCTATGAGAAGTCTTTCTAATGCTGATCATCTCCCCAGACAGCTGAGTAATGGGACAAACACTCTTGATATCAACTATCCAAGCCTGGATGCACTGTTCACTGTCCTGGTAGCTCTGTATTATAACCGTCTGATTACTTTCTTGTCCTGACCTCAACAACTGCAGCTCAGAGTTCCTAAGGGTCTCATCTCTGGCTGGGCTTAAGCAAACTCTAGGGATATTTTATTTAGCTTTGAAAACTTTAACTGATCCAGGACCACAGCTGTCCTACAGCATAGTAGGGTGGCCTCAGAGTCCCTGTAGGTCACATCACCCATCAGTGCAAATCCAGAGTTCTCTTCGTCTACCAAGAGCTCCATGTGGTGAATGTGGGGAGATCTGGGGCTGTTCTATCTACTTCAGAAATGAAGACATGGTAGGAAAAGAAGAGGGGAAACTGCTACTGAGTCATGTTTATCTGAAACCCGAGTCTGGCTTATATACAGACAACATGGTGCCAGAGGCAGCTGGGCTATCTACAAAGTTGGCAACATAGAGCAGGAAGGAAGCAAACGTCCTTTGCTGTACTCCTTATGCAAGCCACCAATGTATATATGCCCATATGAGGAAAGCATTGGCAAGAGGCTCATTTCACCCTGAGACACTTAAGGCTGAGATGTCCAAGGTTGCACAGCCAGCAAGCTGTATCAGGAGGCTGGCCAGACTCCCCAGATACATGAGTGCCTTCTGTTCATTCTCTGTATTCATTTTCATTGCTGCCAAGATTAACTTAGTAATTACTGGATGGAAGCACAGTTCTTCCTTGTGACAGCCTCTTGGTAAGTGCTACTATTAGTCTCACTTTGAACATCACATTCAGGGGCTCAGAGAAATGTCCAATGTTTTGGAGTCAAGGTGTGGTAGGCCCTGAACTTGAACCCAGGTATTTCTGATGTAAGAGGCAGCACTCTAACTCTGTTCCTGCTAACTTTCTATAGGGTGATATCACATGGATATAAGACAGAATTTGTAACGTACATGTCAGTTATGTATAGGAAACTTCACTCTGCTGATTATGTGGCTCAAACAGGTTCATGACCAAGGAAGGCGGAACACAGGGATTCTAATGAGGGATCTGGTTTTAATCATGGTTTCATTCTCTTAGCATCTCATAAGTATGTCCTTGAATAAGCCCTTTTCTATTTTTGATTCCCAAGAGGTCACCTAAGAAGGTTGAGGGATATCTGTGCCTATAACCCTGAATGAAGGCATGCATGAAGTACACCTCTCCCTCGCATTCTGCAAGGCTGTCTTGTGCAAGTATACCATGGGATGGCTCTGGCTGTAGATACTTCATCTGCACAACTCTACTGAAGAGCTCCAAAGAGAGCTGTGTCCTGCATTTTCTTTGGAAGCATCTGAGCTAACCAGGCCGGGGAGCCTAGTGTCCACTCATAGATAACACTGGTCTGGATATTGTGAATGATGGAAAATTCTAACCTGATTGCTTTCATCTATAAAATGTGTAAGCAGTTTTCAGGATGTGGTGAAGAGCACAGAGGCCCTCAGCTGGCACTTGTCAAATGGTGATTTCTGGGACAGCATTAACTACTGATATAGCCTTTAATACTGTGTGGGTTGTAGCTATCTACCCCTCCTCCAAGGGCTGAGATTATTGGCCCATTTCTACCAAACTCAGAGGCCAGGTGGAAGATGGCAGGAGCATGGTGCTTTGATCCAGCAGGTCTTTAAGCACATTAGGATGCCATTGAGTAGGTAAATCAGCATCCCTTACAGAGCCATTTGTTGCACCTTAATGATTGGCTATGTCAGAGATGTCAAAACAGGTCGTTACTCACAGTGGAGTGCCCCATGAGGCTGCAGCCAGAGCAAGCTGCTTGCCTGGCAGCTCTCAGCAAAGCCCAGGGTCACCCCACAGCCGCCAGCAGTGCTTGGGCCTTAGGGATAGCTTTGCTAGTTATTTGGAACAAAATGACCCAATGTGGTTTTAAAAAATCAGAGCAAATGGAACTCAAGTAAGAGTGCTGCTGTTTGCTGAGCCTGATATGTGGGTCTGTGCAAGGCTTTCCCTAGGTGCTTTTTATCTAATCTTCTAGGGTTTACATGTAAGAAAGCCAAGGCCAGATGGGAGTACCCTTCCTCATCCCCAGGTAAGCCAAGACTGACAGCTGGGTTCCATTTCTCTAAGACAGTCTTGTTTTACCCCCTGTCTCCCTTTGGTTCTAATCTGCAGCATCAACATGTGGGACATGCTGCTTGGACCACACAGTCTTGGTGTAGTCTATCAGGTGTGTTCGTTTGTAGTGCATCACTTATTTCTCCAATTTTAATCATACCATCGTTTGCACAATGACTTAAATTTTACAGAGTATTTCTACACAACAATCTCTTTTGGCCCTGACACTCTTACAAAACATAGTCTGGCCAAGAATTGATTCACAATTTACTGTTGAGAAAACCAAATCTAGGTCAGAGAAATGCCTAAAACAAATCCTATGGCCAGATGAGAATGAAGGTAATCTTAGAGTCCAGTCCACATTTCATGCCCAGCTCAATAATCTATGGCTTGTGATTGATTCCTGCCCCACTCCAGGGCTCCAGGGCTTTTCCATGTGGGGATTAGGGTGCATTGCTTGGGAAAGGGAGGAACAGGGATGGAATCAGAAGATGATGTCAAAAGACTGA
Organism: Sigmodon hispidus; assembly: GCA_004025045.1. Taxonomy (NCBI): domain Eukaryota; kingdom Metazoa; phylum Chordata; class Mammalia; order Rodentia; family Cricetidae; genus Sigmodon; species Sigmodon hispidus. Next base: position 164,453 of record PVIH01000098.1, on the reverse strand, counting down.
AAGTCAGATAGAGATGGAAAGGGGGCTATGTGGAGGGTTTGGCCCAAAAGGGGGAGTGAAGAGGCAAGGGGAGCCTGAGGAAGCAGGCTACTGGATAAAGGAACTGATTTCCTGCAGATGAACCTAAGAAAACAAACAAACAGGCACCACCCTGCTGAACAAAAGGAAAGATGGGGAGTTTTCATGCTGCCCTCTCTTTGAGGGTGGCATCTTTTTGTCCTACTTTAAACAGCCACACTCAGGGCCAGCATCTTTGTATCTGAAGCTTAACATCCAAGTTCAGGTTCACTCTGTGTCCTCTGGCCTGTGTGATAACCAGAGGCAACTTTTGTTTTAGGCAGACAGAGTCTGAGAGATAGGCAGCCTGCAAGCATGGGGTTGTTTCTTAATGAGCTGCTAGGCCAGCTTCATGAACGAAAGGTGAGTTGGGTGGGCAGAGAGAGGAGGCAGACCTACTGTGACGGGCTCTTCTTAGGTACTGTTCCACTGAACTCTAGCTAGCTTCCCACACAAGTGTCAGCATCATTTTGTGGACTAACTGGAAGGCTAACATGCTGGCCAAGGATGCCTGGGTCATGTCTGTCTTCTAAGCTTCCTACAATAGCCTTTTTAAAACTGTCAATATTCCTAACCAATTTTCCCAGCCTTCTTCATAGTCCTTGCCCTCCGCCATGCATTTGAGTTGATAGGTAGGAATCTGAATTTCATCCTTGATATTAAGCAGCTGGGAAGTTGGAGTAAATCCCTTGGTCTCTGGTAAGCCCATTTTCCCATCTGTAAAATGGAATAGAATTGCTTACATCACAGGGTTGCTCCTCTCTTCTGCATGGCAGTGCATGAACTGACTAATTTATGATCTTTTGCCTTTGTACAGTATATCCATCTGATATCCTGGTCTTTCTAGATTGTACTAAATAATAGAGTAAACCACTTCTTCTTAAAATAACAACATTAACAGATTCATGAAAGAGTCAGGAAGTTTCACCCCCCCACACACACCCTATGGACTTAGATGTAATTATTTAGATTTTGAGAGGCATATGGCCTCTGTCATGAGTTCCACTGCTTCAGGGCATCTGAATGCAATCTGCAATGAGTATATCTGTGTCCCAGGGAGCCCTCTGGCACCAAGACTTGAATCTCTTACAACAGCTCTACACTAGAAAATGTTCTTTTGATTTTTGTAAACATTTGAAATATAAAATACATTATTTTAGCTCACCGTTCTATAAAAACAAGTTGTTCCCTCAATTTACCTGTGGGCTACAGCTTCCTGAACTCTGGCTTAACTCATTATCACTGAAGGAGGTATTTGCATTTTAAAAAATAATTTATTTATTTTTATTTTATGAGAATTGATAGGATTTTCATGCATGTATGTCCATGTGATGGTGTCAGATCTATTTGAAATTGGAGTTACAGACAATGGTCTAAACTACTGAGACATCTAAGAAGGGATCTTTTTTTTTTTTTTTTAAGAATCAGTAGTGTGATGGGGGCATTTTAGATACCCAGAAAGACAGACAGAAGAGGAGAAGCTAAGCTGGAGGTAATTCCTTCATTCCACATCCTCACAAGAGCCCTGCTTATCAGCAACAAATCACCACCATCCATTCCACCTTCTCAGCCCTGAATGATCTGGGTCCATAAGCAGATCTAGACCCCATCATTTTGAATCAGGGACCTTCAGAACTTGATCCTACTTCAAGTGAATATGCAGGACCACATTGACTCACCCTGGGAGTCCTTATCCTCTCTGAGGAATGAATGTGGGAAGCTGAGGGACGACTATAAAGAGTGGTAGGTTTTTTTTAAAAAAATAAAAATTAAAAATGAGAAAAAAACCAAAAATAAAATCTAAGCCAGTTCTTCAGTATTAATCTGACTTTTGGAAGGGGCAGAGATAAAGTCAGCTGGCACCTCAGCTGGGCTTTATTCTCTTACGTTTGGGCCCATGGGGAAACTGTAGCCACAGATACATGGTAGGGTTTGAGTCATACTCTTGACAAGGCTTTATAGGAGCATCCTTTATCCTGGACACATCCAACTGCAACCTTGACCCTTTGGTTAAGGAGTCCTAGGATAAGACCAATCTCCTTTTTTGCCAAGCACTTTAAATTGGTTCAGGAATAAATAATTGGCTTTAGCAAATCACACCCAGGCCAACAACAACAAAAACATTTTACCCAAGAGCAAGAGGAAAATGACACACTGAAGTGACTGTAACCCAGACACCTTGTAGGAGAGGCCTGATGCCAGCCTGCCTTTGCCTTGTGGTGAGCTACGTATGCACTTCTTCACTGGTTTCCGGCATAGTCTTTCATCTTATAATTGGATGTCCCTCTAAATACATCAGTTATCAAACTGTTGGGGACAATAAAGATACAGTCTGTGCTTTGAGGTCCCTTCCTCCCTGTCCAAATGTGAAAGGGGATGCTGACCCCATAGTGAGCTGCTGCCTTTCACTGTCAGTGTTACCTACTGCCTCAGTCACTCTACAGAGTGAGGTAGATGAGCATGCTTGGTACCCTAGGTTCATGTTTTGCATAGAAATCCTCCCTCTTACTGCTTGTTGGATCCCCGGTGAGCCCCCCACCCACTGTAGAGTGAAGCCAGTGAGTGAGTCTTCAGTCTATGTGTAAGTGATATATTGGAAGCTGTGAGAGGTAGAGTTACAGTTCTGCCTTCAAGAAGCTCATGTGCTTTCTGAGAAGACAAAACCAATCCACAGGAGAGATAGGAGCTGGAAAACCATAGTCTGAAGAGGCCATTCCTTGGCTATGGTGTGAAATAAAGCTGGTGACAGAGCCAGTGTCTTATACACAAGTAAGGAAGGCCAGAGGCAGCTGAGCAAGGCAAGGGCCTTCCTGTGGGAGTTGTTATTGTGATAGAAATCAGGAGCCATTGCTCTGAACCATCATTGGAGTCTGAGAGCAGATTCCTTGTGCACTTGGGGAAACTCCATCTATGAGCAGGTCCCCTTGCTCAGCAGTGACAGCTCCCTGGGAGGAGCTGGCTGCAGCAAAGGCTTGGTGGGGTGCCTGTTGGGAGTGCTCCCAGGAGGCAGGGCTCCTGAACATGATGGATCGCTTTCAGTGTGCTGCAAACCCTCCTGCCTGCAGGGAAATGGCTTAGAACAGGTACAAGAATTTAAACTGGCAAACGGTGTTTGCTGACTTGAGCTGCTGGTGAGAAGTGAGTGGAGAAGGAGCCTGCGCCCTCCTACAGAACTACAGGCAATCTCGCTGGGCTCACATAGGTGACTCCTGCACCGGCTGGAGGTTCATTGCAGCTCCTCCCCTTGACTTCAAAATCTCAACCATCTACCTCACCGGACTTCTGACCTCTCCAATCACTCCTCCTCCATGTCTTGGTTATAGTAGTCTATGAAAACTAGACTACACTTCTCCCCCAAAAGACATTCCCTTTCTGGGCTCCGCTCCCATATACGGTATTTCATCAGCTGTGCTCTGAGTAAAGGCTGACCTTTCTACCTCTCACCATGAGAGGTGGCTTTCCTTGTCTACAGGCAACAAAATCCTGCAAGACATCTCTCACTTTTCAGGTTGGCCTGAAAAGCTGGGAGAATGGACTAGGCATGAAAAACATATCCAGGATCATCTGAGTACATTTCTTTCCTGGAGGCAGATGTTCATCCCAATAGCAGCCTGCAGCCTTGACCAAGGATAAAAAAGAGCACAGGGTCCAGGGTCCAGGGCTGGATGTGAGAGGGGCTTACACATCTGGGACCAGGATGCTAGGTGGGCAAGAGAAGTGTCCTCTTGAACTCTAGGGGTGGGGACATTATTGACAGAAAGGTACTGTGACCACTCCTACACACAACAGATAGCCTAGAGAGCCCAGCTACAACCTGAAAGGCTGCTGAGGTAGTAGGTGGGAGAGGGATTTCATGGAGTTATCAGAAGATAAAGTGGAGTGAGGCTGTCAATATACAAACCACGTGCAGCATCTGCAACCCGAAGTCGCTGGCTTAGGCAAGGAACCATGAGGAAGCAGTTACAAGCATGTAGATCACTGCCTGACATGATGAACTGATGCAGAAAACCAATTCTTCTCTTTTTGTTCCAGAAAAGGCTTTTTTCCTCTCCTAAACAGAGGTCTCACTGCCCATTTGTGAATCCTCTTAATACTATGAGGGTCTACATCACACCTAAGCCTCTGATGATGCTGGAGACAGGACAGGAAGCTGGCTCCACTCGGTTGCCCAAGCTCACTTACAGGCATTGTCAGCAGTATTACACATTACAGGCTAGTCCCTCACACAAAAAATTAACCATGATGACAAGTTTTTTTTTTTCCTTTTCATACACTTTAACACTAAATTTGCATAGATTTAACAAGTACAGAACTCTATAAATAAATTATGTTTAAATATAGGCATGAGCACTTACTCCAAAGTCTGTAGGTGCCTCATTTGTCAAAGACAAAAAGTACTGGAAAATTTTTTTAGATACAACCTTATGTTTTGCTTTTTACCTTTAAAACTCCATTGTGATCATTCCCTGTGCTTATGAAACATTTGGTTTTCTAGGCTTTTTTTTCTTTTGAGAGTCCAGGCTTTCACTGCTGATCTTCACAAGTTAAAATAAAATACAGTGACTTCTAACTTAGGTATTGATGCATTCCTTCCTTTATTCATCCATTGGTCATTTCTTAAGCATCTTCCATTAGGGCCAGACACTGTGCCAAGCCTAAGAATTGCAACAGTAAATCAGATAAAATCCTGTCTCCCACATCCTAGAAACTACTCCTACCAGAGCTCAGGTTCCTGATGTTGGGAAAACAGTTTCCTATTCCAGCCTGATGTGTTCTGCTCTCTTGTCCATTCTTTTCTTCATCCATCACTGCACCATTCACTGGGTTACCAAGTATTGAGACTGAGCAATAGCATCCTCAACATAGGCAGAAGAAACAGAGCAGTCTACACCAAACCTGAGATACAAAGGTAACACTATCATTCCTCCTTGGCCACCAGATCCTTTGATGTCTGTTAGAGCTATTGTTATCATTCTAAAGACTACTCAGTTCACTTCAAGAGCCATCTATACCGCTGTCCTTGCCTTCCTTCCTTGCCCTCATTTGAACACCTAGGGATGGCTAGAGGATGCTCTGTCTTTGTCTTTGCTTCATGAAAGATCTAAACTGACTCAATACAGCTCCCCCAGGGCCATTGCTCTGCCCTTCCCTGCACCAGGCTTTCAGAAATTTCCTCACCTGGAGATCCAATTCTTCTTTCTCAGCCCTGTGTGATAAGTACTGTGTCTAAGCACAAGGACCATGCAGACATACTTAGGTGCTGAGCAGTGATGCAGAACTTGAAACTCATCAGTGAGGCTCAACACTCTTGTTCAAAAGACCCTAGTAATCTGTCCCAAGCTCTGAAATGTAATGGAATTTGAGTAGAACTGAGTCATCTCTGACATTCTCAACTGTCTCAAAATGGGAATTATATATCCTGGAAGACTTGTAAGAATACAAAAATACCACTTCTTGCTGGAAAAACAGCAATACTTTAAAACTTCCTTTAGATATATGATGTGAGATTTGTGGGCACGCCCAGAACCCTCTGGGCCACATGTCAAGTTGCCATCTCATTAAGAGGACTGATCAAGCCAGGCTCACCTTGCCAGCCAGGCTTGCATACTGGCTTCACATCCACTTGAACTAAGGTGTCCTGCGCAGCAGGCTTCTGTCCACAGTCATAAGCAGTCACCAGGATCTCATACTGATGTTGCTTGTCAAAGCTCAGCTTCTCCGTGTTCCTGATGTTGCCTGAAGAACAGGAATGAGCAGGATCATTTCTGGCCAAACAAGCAAACCCCTTTCCCATCCCATCAACCTTCAAAGGGGAATGAAATGATCCTTTTTGATCCCCACTTTTTGGTAAAAAATAAAGGGCAAGCAGGAGTGTGGGCTGCCACACTGAGTCTCTGTGCTTTGGTGGTAGGCTCCAGGAGACCACTGGCTGAAGCCATCCTCTGCGCTTGCGCATTCTAAGCAGCACCTGGAATCCAACTGGCCTGTGCTCACACATACTGAGCTGCCAGCAAACTACCCCTGAACATGCACGTGTGATGCTGGTGCTGGGTGCAGAGTGCTCATCTACCATGAAGTTTCCAGGAAAGAGAGAAAATCCAGACAATGTCCTGGCACATAATTTTTAGTGTCTGGGCTTGTCGCCAGGAATACTCACTGCTTCTTCTCATGTTATTTTGCTACCAAATAGGAAGTAAAATCAATAAGAAAATGTGTGACCTCTCTTTTGAAAGCTGCATAGAATAACAGATTTCTCGCCCCGAGGAAGGAGACATTTTTCTTTTCCGAGAGAGAACAAACAATGTATTCACAGCCATTTGTGTGTGTTTGCCTCAGAGGAATTTATTATTATAATCAGAAACAAACATTTGGTCATTAATGAGCAAAATTGAGACTGGCTGTTTTTTCTGTTTGTTTGTTGTTGTTTTGTTTTTGATGAAATACTACTCTTGATACAAAGGGAAAAATAATGAATGAAAACCCCAAACTCAATATTTTTAAGTGTTTAGTGCTAAGGCATTAACATCTTCACCTTCTAGGAAACATTTCCTTCCTACATATTCTCTCTCTCTCTGTCTCTCTCTCTGTCTCTCTCTGTCTGTCTCTGTCTCTGTCTCTCTCTGTGTCTGTCTCTCTGTCCTTTCTCCTTGGCCCACCCTTTCTCTCCTTTTGATGCTGGCAATGACAGTAAATAGGAACCCAGATGTCATCATCTCTTACCAAATTGAAATTTTTGAAAACAGAAACAAAACAAATCATCAAACACAGAAGAGTTGATTCTGATATTTATTTTATATTTTCCTAACACTAAAAGAAATATATGTAAATAAGCTTTCTTCATTTTAACAGTTAAATACTATTCATCTGAGTTGGGGGAATCCACAACAACAACAAAATCTTAAAACATCAAATTTTGCTTTAAAGACTAGAAAAGCCGATAAAGCAATCACATCCACCAGCACATCACGGTGGGGAAGGAGGGGTGGTCAATGTCACAGAGAAAACAAAGGCACCCAAGACACTGGAGCAAAAAGCACACCTTAGCTGTGTGCTCTCAGGCATTTCTGGAAATACAGTTATATCTATTGCTATGGCACCATATTTTCTGAGTAGAAATGGGCTTGCTCTGTATCCCTGTCTGATGTGAAGAGTCCCTTGTACTTCCCTCCAGATGCTGGTTTCACGCTGAAGGCCAGCACAGGTCTGCAATAGTTCCCAGGATGAGTAGCAGGATTTCTCTATCTGCTGGTGGCAACCTCTTTTGGGATTGAATAACCCTTTGACAGGGGTTGCCTAAGACATTCAGAAAACATAGATGTTTACATTACAACTCATAACAGTAGCAAAACTACAGTTATGAAGTTGCAACAAAAATGGTTTTATGATTGGGGTTACCACAATATGAGAAGCTTTAATAAAGGGTCATAGCATTAAGAAAGCTGAGAACCTCTATCCTAAGGACTCTGCAAACTGGTGTGTGGCTGTCCTCATCATAGAAAGGGGCTCTGCCAAGTAGAAAGACTTTGAGCTCATCACAAGAAATATTTCTGCAGCACCGGACTGAATTCTCAACAGAAGTCTTAACTCTCTTTCTTCAGGGTAAAATGACTCCAGAAAGGTGGGCCACTCACAAGAGAGGAACTTAGGGTTGACAATCCATGTAGCATTAAGCAGACAAAGCACTATTGATTGTAGCAGAAAAATAAACACACAAAGCGAATCTTTGCCTCAATTTGTTACAGCTCTACTTCCGGAACAAGTCTTAATGAAACTGTCTGGGAGACTAATTTACTTTCTCCACCAGCACCAACTCCATGCATGTGCAAATGAGTTTCAAAGCAAAGAACTTGAAACATTAGGTCACAAATGAGAGTATAATAATGTGGCCCATTGTTGCATGGGAGAGGGTTTTTTTGGGAAGAAGACACACATTTAAAATGCTCTGAAAACTCAGAAAACCCTGTCATCTTTGTGTCTGCTGCAAATGCAAACTTTACTCCACTTTTGAAGGACTTTAACCGCCTGGTTATTTGCCAGAGCTAGACTACAATAAACTCAGAAGAGCTGTGGTCCTGGGTCTGTTTACCGAAGTCTAAGTGAACTTGGAAGCTAACCTTTAATGGCCAATCAGAAATTACCTTGCATATTGTTTTAATTCTTAAAAAGAAATTTTGGAGAGGAGAGTGAAATCAGCACACTGATATCCACACTATTGCATGTAGAATTTAAATTGTGGCTACATTTCTGGAAGTGTGCTTGGTGATCTATCGCACAGTGTGTGTGTGTGTGTGTGTGTGTGTGTGTGTGTGTGTGTGTGTATGTGAATTTGCTCAGACCTTTCCAGATGCAATTCCTCACCTAAAACTTGACACCATATTGCAGATACATGTGTGATTCTGTTTATTTAGATGTTCTTTACACACCTAAAACTAGTCTGGTATCTTGTAGTTAAGAGACAAGGAAGGCAAGAGATTTATACATCTATGGAATGCTGGCCAGGCGGGAAATACAGAGGGTTTTTAAGGATAGAGAATATACAGGTAATTATATTTAGGGATCATCCTGCCTCCATCTTCACTTCCACTCCCAGTGTGAGGCCTCCAAGCATGTGTCAATAAACCTAGCTTTTATGAAGGTGGGTGCTGGGGATAGAACTCAGGTCCCCATACTTGGGTGGCAATGGTTTTTTTCAAAGAACTGTCCTGCTTAGCCACCAATACTGCTTTTTCTTTATTTTTGTTTCTTGGATGATGTGTGACTTATTTCTGTCCCCATAATCTTGTGTTTTCCAAATTTCCCACATGGATTATTTCTCTATTCAGGTGAGAAATATTTTTTTACAGCTTTCTTAAAGAATGAGATGGCTTTGAGACACATTGACCTCAGAGTCATCAGTGGCGTAGAATTCTTACGAGCAGCCTCAGTGTTTGCTCAGGGAGTCATGTAGCTGAGGCCACATGGAAGCCGACAAGGAGAGAACCCTGCCAAGGTTTGGGTGTCACTGTGTCCTGGAAATTTCTGCTGCTTCCTCCTCTCCTACCCTAATGTGGTCCAGGGGGTGGATGTGCCACATCCCAGCAAGTGCCTGCTGCATTAATTCACTTGGATACTTAATTCCAAGTTTATTGATAAAGATTTGAGGCAAGGCTGAGCTAAGCTCTCAAGGACTCATCCTTGTTCTGTTCACGTGAGGACTGAAAGGTGAGATAGCAGTTGTGGGCTTCCCCTGGATTTATAAGGTACAATTGACAAATGCTATATATTTAGGGGATTCTGTTGTCAGCCTTTTAGTCACTGTGACATATATCTGATAGGAACAATTTAAAAGAGGAAAAGATATATTCTGAATTATGGTTTCAGGGATTTTAGTCCACAGTCAGCTGCCTCCATCACTTTTAGGTCTGTGATGAGTCAGAAGGTCATGGTTAGATGCATTTTGTGGGTAAATATGCTTTCTTCTTAGTGGTCAGAAAGCAGAGAAAAATAAGAGAGGGGCCAGGCACAAGTATACTCTTCAAAGGCACACTCCCAGTGACCCACTTCTTTCAACCAGACCCCACTTCTCAGTTCCCATGCCCTCCAAACAACACCATCAGAAGATTCTACTGATGAGGTCAGAGTTTTCTGAGTCAACCATCTCTCAGTGACTGGGTTCACTAGCTGGAGACCACATCGATATTGAAACCATTTGGGTGCCTGTTTATACTATAAGTGTACAGTGTGTCAGTTTGATAAAACATTACACCCTTAAAAGAACTTCCATAGTAAAACCTTGATTATTTAGTATATGTACACCTCACATAGTTGCTGTATGTGTTTGAGAATACTTGATATCTATACTCAATAAAATTCAAATAACAATGCATCTAATTCATAACAACTGTGGTTACCATACTGCTATTAGGTCCTCAAAACTGATTACCCTTATAACAGACTGCCTGCCACTCTGGATGATATCTCCCAATTTTTTCTGCTCTTAAGTCCCTAGTAAACACCATTCTACTCTCTATTACTGTGAGTTCACCTTTTTTTTTTTTTAGCTCCACGTATACATATACAAGATTATAAAATATTTATTGTTCTCTCTTGCTTAGTTCACCAAATATGATGTCCTTCCTTCCTGCCCTTCAGATTATTCAGCTTGTTTCAGATGAACCACTTTAAGGTTGAATAATTTTACAATGTGCATGACTGTATCACTCTGTGTGTGTGTGTGTACGCATGCATGTGCATATCTCTTTCATTTTTCTTTTCATTCATCTGTCTACAAATACGTTAGGATTTTGTGCCTTGGCTACTGCAAATTACGTTTCAATAAATTACAGGAGTGAATTATCCTCTCAAAAAAGCAACTTTATTTCCCAGGACTTGGAGTGCTAGATTTTATAGTAATTCTATTTTTTTAATTTTTGTCTTCTGTACAAATTTATTTCCCAACCAACAGTTCACAGGGCTTCCTTTTCTTCAACAACTTTGTCACATTTGTGATATGCATCTCTTGGCTTTTTGATAAAGGTAATCATAATAGTTGAAGGGTGACATCTCAATGAGGTTTTAATTTGTGTTTCATTTATGGTTGGTGACACGAAATATCTTTTCTCATACCTTCTGGCTGTTTAGGTGTTTTCTTTGGGAGGAAGTCTATGCAGGTGCTTAGCACTTACTTTCCTAGTGAATTTTATGAATCCTGTATATGTTTTGCATAACTCATTATTGTACATATGGCTTATGAATATTCTCTGTATCCTGTAGGCTGCTGCTTTGCTTTGTTGATTGCTTTATTTACTGCAAAAATATTTTTAGTTAACTGTTTTTTCTAGTTCTGTCATCTATCCTCTTGGTTTGCTGAGCAGTTTTTGTTTTATTATGGAAAAATATTGAATTTTGTCAAATATATATTCTGCACCTATTCAGATGGTCATATGGGTTTTTTGGTTCTGTATTTGGTAAATATGGTATATTACATCATTTCATGTGTATATGGTAAAACTTCTTATATTCCCCAAATAAATTTTATTTGGTTATGGTACATGATCCTTTTAAAATATGTTATTGAATTTAGTGTGTGTTATAGTTTGAATGTAAAATGTGTCCTGTAGGTTCAAGTGTTTATCAGGTGTTAACTGATGATATTATTTAGAAAGGCTGCAGAATCTTTAGGAGGTAAGGGCTCACTGGAAGAAATGGGTTATTGAGAGTGAGCCTTGAAACTCTATAACCCAACTCCATTTCCTGTTAACCCTCTGCTTCCTGAGTGGGGATACAATGTGGCCAGCCAGCCTCCTGTTCCTGCCCCCATGCCTTACATGCCTGCAGTCCTCCCGTACCAGGACTGACTATAGCCCTGTGGTGGTTTAAATAAGAATGACACCATAGTCTCATAAATTTAAATGCTTGGTCAATAGGGAGTGGCACTATTTGACAAGGATTAGGAGGTGTGGCCTCATTGAAGGAAGCTTGTCTGTGGGGATGGGCTTTGGGGTTTCAAAGCTCAAGCCAGACCCACTATCTCTCTCTTCTTGCTTCCTGTGGATCAAGATGTAGAACTCCCAGCTACTTCTCCAGGACCATGGTCCTTGCCATGATGACAATGGATTAAACCTCAGAAAGTGTATGGTAGCCCCAATTAAATGCTTTCCTTTATAAGAGTTGCCATGGTCATGGTGTCTTTTCACAGCAATAGAACACTGACTAAGGCAAGTCCCTGGAAGTATGATTCAAAATGAACTCTTTATTCCTTACGTTGCTTTAGTCAAGGTATCTTAACACGATGAGAAAGTAACTAAGACAGTTTGGTACTTGGAAGTGGGACTTGCTGTGAGATGGTCTTTCTTTATGCTGTGAATCTGTATCACTATCATTGCTTAGTAAAGCAGCTGCTATGGCCTATGGCAAGACAGACCATAGTCAGGCAGGAAGTCCAAGGGAGATATAGCGAGGAGAAAAATGGGGACAGACAGATGCTGTGAGCCACCACCCAGAGAGGCAGCATGTAATGGAACAGGTAATGTTAAAAAGCCACATGACAAGACAGATTAAAATAAATGGGCTGAGTTAAATTGTAAGAGCTAGTTGGTAATGAGCCTGAGCCACAGGCCAAACAATTTGTAATTTATATAAGCCTCTGAGTAATTATTTTGTAAGTGGCTGTGGAACCATTGGTGGGAGAGATTTGCCTGGACCTTGGGGCTAGGTGGGACTGAGAAATTTTTGGCTATAGGAACTTGTTGTGATAAACTTGACCATGTGGTTCTTAGGCCTTTGAGACTGGTTTGAGAAAGGAATTTAGAACACTTTGAAATTCTGGGTTATAAAATACTTCACATATTGTAAAATGAGCTTAATGGGCCATTCTGGTATGTGGAGGGGTTAAGATACAACGCAGGAAGAAACATAGATAGTGGAGGCCTGGTTCATAAAGTTTCAGAGAGGGTAACAAGGACCCTATTAGGAGCTGATTTAGGGTCAGTTAGTACAATATTTTGTGTAAGAATCTGGCTTCTTTCTGCTGCTTCCTGAGAACCCGTGTGAAGGTGAAAGTAAAGATGGCCTGTTTGGCAGAGAAAAGGTGTTCAAGCAAGATTAGAGTTCCATACTAAGAGAGCAGAGACAAGGCAGCTGTAAACAGCTGCTCAGGAGATTAGCACTGTTACAGAGCTGTAACCGCTGTCTTGTCTTCTCCACAAAGATGGATTGCACTGGACCAAGGGTTGGAATTAACCCTTTCTCCTATAAGTCACACTCAGCTGTACATTTGATGAATAACATGAGGATTATTTTTGACTCTAAGTTCCTTGTGGATATTGGTGCATAATTTTCCAGTATTGTAGTATCCATATCTGAGTTTGGTATAGAGGTAATGTTAGCCTGGGAAATACTTTCTCCTCTTTAATTATTTTAAGGAGAGTTTGAGAAGAATTGGTTCTAGTTAGTTTTAAAATATTTAGTATGTAAATGGCTGTAAAACTATCAAGTCTTAAACTTTTTATGGATAAAAGACCACATTTTCTAAAATTAATGATTCAATATCTTTATACATTTTATTTACCTGGTCTTGGTAGACTATATGCTCCTAAGAGTCTATGTAATTTAGTTTGTTGGTGTATAATAATTTTTAACAATTTTTTACTTTATATTTCTGTGGTATCAGTTTTCTTATTTCCTTTTTTATCTCTCTGGTTTAGCTAAAGGTTTGTCAATTTTATCTTTGCAAAATATCTTTTACTGATTTATTCTATACTGTTTGTCTAGTGTTTTTATTTATTCCTGTTCTGATCATCTTCTGCTAATTTTGAACTCTTTGGTGTTTTTATGTGCCCATGGGATATAGCATCAACATATTTAAACTTTGATCTTTTAAAAACCTGATTAATACCACCATAAATTACCTTTTTAGAACTGTTTTGTCAACAGCTTAAGTTTGGATATATTCCAGTCTCATCTATCTCCAGATACTGATTACTTCCCTTTCGGTGACTTCCTCCAGCCATTGGTTGGTCAGGTCAATGTTACATAATTCCCACCTTTTGCTTTCCTCTTGCTTATTCTCTAGTTTCAAATGGTTGTGGTTAGAAATATAGTTGGTGTGATTTTGTTCTTAAATTTAAGGCTGGTTTTGAGCTCCAATATTATCTGCCCTGAATCCATCTCCAGTGTGCTTTGTATTCTGCTACCTTTGAGAAAATTGTATATTGGGTTTTAAGGTGTAATTTAAGTGCAATGTTTTTCTATTGATTTTCTGTCCAGATGATCTGGCCATTTCTAAAAGTGGGTATAAAAGACTTCTGTTATTATTGCATTATTGTCTATTTTTCTTCCATCTCTGTATTTGCTTTTTATATTTAGATGCTTCAATGTTGTATGCATGTGGTTTTTGCAATTATTTTAGCCTATTGATAAATTGATCCTTATTGTTAGATATTGACCCTCTTTTTCTCTTGATACAATCTTTCACTTAAAATCTATTTTTAAACCACTTAATCACTTTGTAAAAATTGATTGGTGAATTTAACCCATTTACATTTAAAGTATTTATTGGCATATCAGGATTTAATGTTGCTATTTTAGATTATTTTCTAGTTGTTTTCTAGATTCTGATTCTATTCATCTTCTTTTTGCTTTCTTTGTGACTCAATACTTTTCTATAGTAGCATACCTTTATTACTTTCCATTTGTGTACCTGCAAGGATATTTCTTTGTGGTTACTATGAAGCTTACATAAAATTTCTTATAGTTATACTGTTCTTTTAAAAACTGACAACCTCAGTAAAAGGTCTGAATCACCTTCTCTTCAAGTGTGTGTCTGGATGTCACAGTTTATCTACTTCTGCATTTTTTGGTATGTTATCTTAACTCTAGTAATTTTTAATAATTTTATCTTTAAAATATATTTGTAAGTAATTTACCTACCACCATGATAGTATCAAAAATTTGATATGTACTTATAGGCACCAATGACTTTCATATGTTTTAATGATATCAAATAGCATTATTTTGCTTTAGCTTAAGGAGTGACTTATCATTTCTTGTAAGATAGATCTAATGGAAATAAACTGTATTTTTGTTCATCTTGGAAAGTTATCATCTCACTTTCTAAATTTATTTATTTTACTTTATTGCATTGGTGTTGTGCCTGCATGTATGTCTGTGTGAGAGTGTTGGATTTCCTGGAACTGAAGATGCAGACAGTTATAAGCTGTCATGTTGGTGCTAAGAACTGAACTCATGTGGGTCTGGGAAATGAACCCAGGTCCTTTGGAAAAGCAGCCCCCATCTCTCTTATTTTGATGGATTGCTTTTTTTGGTATTTTTTATTGGTGGGGTTTTGTTATTGCTATTTAATCACTTTAAACATGTTAATTTTTTTTCCTCCTAAACTGTTAAGGCTTTTTAAAAAATACTTTGAATCATTTTATTTTACTTTTATCTCTGTGTATTCTACCTGTGTGTAGGTCTATGTACCACATACATGCTAGCCACTTAAAGGGGCTAGAAAAGGACATCAGTTCCTCTAGAACTGAAACGGCATGTGAGTGGTGCGGAGGATTCTTAAAGTCTTCAGTTATTTCCCGAGCATTTGGAGAAATAGACATCTTTTCCAGACTTTCAGACATAAAATATCTTCCCTGTGTAGGCTGAGGAGAAACACTGTGGCACCATGCTTAGTATCCAGTGCATGGTTCCAGGTGTGGAAGGAAGAACATGATATCTTGGTTCAGAAGTTTGGGGTTTGCAACATCTGAAATATATGGTCCTTAGTACTGCAAGGGATTTGGTAATAACAGGGCATCATGGTATTCGCAGAGGTAGCTGAGGCAAGAAGCTGACACAGCAGACACTGGAACCACTGTTGAACATCTGTCTGGATGCAGAAATATGCGTGATGACAAGGGCTGGAGTGGGGTCATTTTGGATATATGGGTAAGGTGTGTCTACAGGCATAAGGCTGGTAACGTATACATATCCCATTATGAAGACTGGCTTTGAGCACCCATGAGGTAAATGGGAGCTAGCTACAGAGATTAGGCTAGAGTTGTCTGCATATGGTAACAATAGCACTCAGGCTGGCTGTATTAATGCAGCCAAATGCAGGAACTGGCTCTGAGTGCAAGTACAGTGGCGGTGAAAGTGATGAGTGATGCAGCTGGGGCTGGTTGTTTACATTTGTGTAGCTACATGACTATGAGGACATGAGCCAATCAGTATCAATGGCAGGGTTAGTAGCTCCACAGACACCTATAGCTAGAGAAATCAGAGTTTACAATGCATATATTTGTGGCTAGGGGACTAGCTGTAGGAGTTAACGTGATAATAGGGTTTCATTATGGGACTTAGACCTGGCAGTAATGCACATGAACACATGAGATAGCTTCAGGCACATGTGTAGCTGAGGGACCTGATAATAGGAGCTGAGGTTAGCTGCTCATGGGAACATGGCTAATGGATTAATCACAAGTGTATATGTCATGGTCAGCTTATTCTTGCAGTGGGTAAGCAGGTCATTTGTGTATGAACCATTGGCTGCACAGGTGTCTGGTTGGGTGCCCCCAGCAGACGATGCTGGGTTATCTCTTTGAGAGGGGAAGGTGAAGAGGAGTGCTCAAACACCTGGAGTCTGTAAAAGTGAAACACGCTGGGTTCCTAGGTGATTAAAGAGGATGGGGCCTGTTTCTACTGTGCCTTGTTGGATCCCTATGTGGCGAATGGTGTGGTCCACCAGGCCAATCAACGCAGGGTGCATGATAACAAAAGCTACAGGGGCTGTGTGGTAGTGACCAGGAGGATGCTGGAGTTCCCAGTGATGGCTGCTGGTGTTCTCAGCAGAGCAGGCCACTGGAGACCTTGCTGATTCCTACTATGTCACTGACACTGAGAGCCCCTGGCCGTCTAATTTGTTCACAGAGATTGTCTGCTATCTTGGCTACTCCAGGGATCTGAGTGGGATGATGCTGAAGTAGGTCATGTGGGAATGGTTTTTAAAGACTAGGAAAGATGGGTGTTCAACATACTTCACTTTTGTCTGTGAGTGGAATTTGTGAGCTGGGGAATCTATCTCTGTGTTGGGCATTGCTGGTCTGGGGGATGAGATGGTGTCAGTAAAGCCAAACTGGCTATACTCAACTTTTGTTTAGTTATACTTAATATATTTTCCATTGTCTTGCAATAATTTGATCCCAAGTTGTCCTAGACTAGCTCTTCCATTTGTGCATGGCAACATTCTTGTTCTTTGTTGGAGGGAAGAATCTGAGAGCTCCTTCTTTGCCTCCTTGCTGATCTCACCTTACCCTATGTTTATAAACCTAAATCCCTATACCACTTGTTCCTTTCTGTCATTGTTGAGGAAGAGGTTTGTAGTAAGAAGCCCCCAGTGGCTACAGTATGATAATGTATTAGGAAAGTCTTCCTGTCTTAAGGTTTAATTTTTCCATTTGTCTGATGAAAATACAGATCCAGATTTTGCTTATCTCAGAGAGGCTGGCTTAGAGCCAATAGATGGACTCTGTATACTACCTTATGTAGACCTAGAAATTTCTAAGATGGTGGTAAAAACCTTACATCATAATTATATTTTTGTCATCTCAGCCCAGATTTATGGAGAGTAGCTAAACTCAACCACAGTAACAAATGTCTAATGACCATAGACAGCAGCATTGCTCAGCACTGCTTACATGGTGAGTTCTCTCAACCCCCATCCATGGCTGCAGAACCCCACAATGAACTTCGAATTGATAGTGCCAAGGATTCACATGGAAGGAGGCCCAGGGATTACAGGTGAAAGAGGTTGAGTGTAGAGGTACAGGAGGTCACTCTGACTCCACCTAGCATCGTCCACCCTTCCCAGCCCCATAGGCAAAGAGCCTGGCAAGGTTAAGACCCAGGAGCATCTGTGTGTGCTGTGGGATAAAGAATGTGGAGAACCTCGTAGCTGAGGAAGGCACCTGTGATTTAGCAGCACTTTCCATGAGGTGCTCATATGCAAAGAACTTCAAGGAGCTGAGAAGGTCCACACAGAAGTAATGGCCAAGGGCCCACAAGGAAGCTCAAGAGAATGGGAGCTGCCTAGGTCCTGCCTGCTTTCATTACCTGGAAAGCTTCTTTTGTGAGCCTCTCTGTTGAGAGCCCACACTCCCCAGGAGCTCCAACTCTCCTCACCATCTTACACTGTAAACCAAAGTTAGAGGCTGAGGCCTGGCAAAGGCCCATTACTCACTTTTAATGAGACAGCCAGGGAAATAAATTGGCATGTGTTAGCAAAATGGCTCATCAAGGTGAGTAATTATCTTCATGACTGGGGCAGTTTACCCTCAAATGAAAGAATTTGCATCTCATCTTTACTTGGGAGCTCTTGAGCACAAGGACCAGGAGGCTATGTGGATCTTGACCACTAATCATAGATGTCTCCACTCAGCTGTCTTGCTATTTACTATGTGCTTGTCATGCCCCAAATTCTAAATCTTTTGTGGGGACAGACTGAAAAACTGATGAGAGAAGAATAGATATCTAGAGCCTGGAGGAGAAAACCACCACTACATTTCTTTTGCATCTATGGTGTGTGTGTGTGTGTGTGTGTGTGTGTGTGTGTGTAATGGGTATAGGCCAGCCTTTCACAGGGTCTGGCTTGGCTTGCTAGAGAAGCTATGAGGGAGTGGTTCTGGAAGTTTCTACAAATAGAACTTATCTTCACTTCAGTATTCTCATCTCGTCTTTCCTGTATACCAATCTTCTGCCTTATACAATAGCATTTAATGACACCCAGGTGTGAAACTCTTAGTCCTGTGTCCTTTAGCCTTCTGTCCTAAGATTTAGATAGATCACCTGGGAAGCTATGTGAGAGTGGGGATGGATGTGTTCCCTTTCTCTATGGGCTCTGGAATTGTTTTAGGATGTGGAGACTGTACCACAGGGCAAGCTTCTCTCAGGTCTCACTATCATGAAGCATTTCTGAAGATGGAGGTGCACGTGACTAATTTGTTTCCCTTGTAGGTGTTGGCTAGTGAGATTCTCTGTCTAATTTGAGTTTCACTCCAGTTCCCAGCATGCTTTATATATAGTTTTACCCTTCATGTCTCCTTGATCCTCCTCCATTGGTCCTTCCTCGTTGCTTGGTAAGCTCCATGAGAGCAGGTGGACCTGTCGATCTTGAATTCTATTCCAGCTCCATTTGGAACCCATCATAAAACCTAACACTTGGTAACAGAATGTTTCAAGTCTTGCAACTTTTGCATTCTTCTGTGCTACTTAAATGATATCTGAAGCAAAGTGGGATAATATATAGATACCCACACAACTCACGTTACAAATGCACTCGGCAAATGGTACCATTTCATTACAGTCCAATTATAGTCCAAGTGGATTGAGTTGATTGGACCTCTGGCTGTGTGTACACTATAATAAGATTCATATTAATGGTGATGAGAAGTATCCAAATGGTTTTATGGGACCATTTTCAGTTCAATTCAAACTGGGAGGAAGGCCCTGCTATGGCTGAAATTCTCAAAGGGGAGATTGAAAAGAGTTTTAAAGATTCCTTAACAAAGTTATGGTTTGAAGGTGTTTAAAATTTCCAATTCTGTTAGTATCACTTTGCTTGGAAGCAAAAAGGAGATTTTTGTGTTAGTGATTGGGGCTCATGTTATAACTAATAATACTGAAAGGGATCCAGGTGTTGCCAAAATGATAATGAGGCTCATAGCTAGGTAATAATTAAATAATTCTTACAGGAAACCATCTTTATTTTGTGTACAAATATGTGAGATTATGACTTCTTCAGACCATATTCATTGAGGTTCCTGGGATTTTTTCTAAGTAGTTTAGACTTAGCAAGGTTCTAATCACGAATGGGCCATCGTCTCAAATGCATAATTGGGTCATTGTGCCTACATAAAGAGTCTCAAGTGAAGAATAGGACCCCTTGGCCTCGAGAACAGTGATGGTAAATTTGTTTTTCTGAATGTACTGGTATCTTCTCAGGACACTCACCATTTCTGTCAATGGCAAAAGGCACATCTGTTGTGACAATTTCATAGTTGCAAATCTGGCTGTACTGGGGGGAGCAGTCTTCATCAATGGCTTCTACCTGAAGGATGCTGTCATAGATCTTGCCCTCTGTGACGATGGCCTTGTAGGCTGGCTCTTTGAAGGTGGGAGCAAACTCATTGACATCCTTCACCTGGATGTGGACCACAGCCCTGAAGCACAAACCAGAAAGAAGAAATGATGGTAAAGAAGGCATCACACCATATGATGGGGGCATCCATCCAACCAAGGCCTGTGAGTGAAGAGGTCCCAAGGCTCTAGGCAGCTGCTGCATGGGCATCTCTGTCTCCCCTCCCTCAGGGAAACCAGTCACCTACCTTACCTTGATGCTGAGCAAGTCTTTCCTATAGTATCATCCCCATTCTTTCTCATTCCCTATTGTCAGCTCCAGGCTATATATTCCCTCTTCATCTTCTCCATTTCCCCATTCCCTTCATCTGTTCATTCACTCATCCACCAATTCATTCATTCATCCATTCATTCATTCATCCACTCAGTAAGAATTTAAATAGCTATTATATGTATTGTGACTGAGCCAAACCATGACTAAGCCAAATCATGTAAAGGAGAGAGCACAGTTGGCTCATGGTGAGACATTTTTGACAGACAGAATCAGAGCTTTGCAGAAATGAAAAGTTTAGACTGCATCTGAGCCAAGAGATGGACTTAGAGGAAGCTTCCTGGAGGGAGCAGTGCTTCCATTTAGTCCTGGAGGTGGCCTAGGAGTCTCTGCCAGGGAAGAAAAGCAGGTACAATACTCCTGGGGTATATAAATCAGCTTGTGCAAATGCTCAATGAATGCTCACCATCACTTTGGCCCTGCCACATCACATTTTTCCAGTATGACCAATAATATGAGCCCCTACCACCACCACCAATCACCACCACCACTAAGTACCACCACCACCAGTCATAACCACCATCATCAATCACCACCACCATTAATCACCACCACCACCACCACTAATCACCACTACCACCACCAATTACCACCACCATTAATCACCACCACTACTATCACCTGCTCCTAGGCAAAGCAATGCTAATGGAATTGGGAGTTTCAAACCACTTTCCACCTAAACCTCTGGTGTGACCCATAAATGGATGTATTTAAAAAACCAGTTTGTAAATGGACTAAATAGAGGTGGGTAGCCCAGGGCAAAAGTGGGAGACAGGGAGCTCACTTGTGTGACTTCTTCCAGGCTGCCTCCTGGGGCCCCACACCACAGTCATAGGCTTGGATGATGAATGTGTACTCCTTCTGCAGCTCACAGTCGATGGGACTCTTGGCACGGAGCCGGCCCTCTCCAGATGTCCTGTTGAGCACCACAGCTTCAAAGGGCAGCTCCTGCCCATGGATCTTGAATGCACAGATTTCCCCTGCAGAAGAGGAGAGGAAGGTGAGGGTGAATCCTGGGAGTCTCCAGGCTAAAGACAGTACCTCTATTGAGCCAGATCCACAAGTTCAAAACTTCTCCATAATTTCCTGTACATGCTCAGACTTGGCCTCTAGAGATCTGCCCTACATGCTCATTTTACAGAGAACAAGATGAAAGCATTTCATGCAGGAATGTCACCCAGCAGGTGCTTGTGCAGTCTTTGCATGAGGAGTGATTTTCCCCAGTTTCTTAGTCTTCCTGGCAATAGCTCTTGCCTTTTGCCCATCGTGGGATTAAGAAACTTGATAACAGTTGAAAGACAAAGGACAGTTGATGGAAAGAATGGAACACCAAAGATTTGTCCGGTCTATTGTCTTGTGACAGTATCGTCAATGCTTGAAAGTATGTTTGATGGGCAGGTAGCATTGGCATAACTAGAAAATGGTTAGAAACAGAGTCAGAGGTCCTGCCAGACCTGAGCTAGAGCCTTTCTTCTTCCTAAGTATGAGCATTGCTTTTCTATGGCCTGCACTCATACATGGCATATTGCTGCAGCTGGATCTCCCTCCCCTCCCCCAGCCTTCATTATGTCTCTCTACCAGCCTCATAGTGGGGGGGAGAGGCAATTTTCTCTTTTAAAACAGTGGGAGTGAGTCTCTGTGAGTTCAAGATTCCCTGTGGAGCTTGAACAGCTAACGTCTTAAAGAGCAGAGCATGTTGTGAAATTAATGCATTCTGCCCCTTCGGCTGGGTTAATGTTCATTATAACTGTTTCTCTGTATTAAAATTATAAGGGCACAAGAATCTTGCTTTTTTCCTCTATTTGTGACTATTTATTTCTTGAACTCTAACTGTTAGGCAGGCCCTGCAGTAAATGTTTTGAGATGTGCTGAAAATTTGAGACATGTCTTCTTATGGTATTGAGAGTACTGGTAGACTTCAGCAAGTGGTACCCAGCTGTCCAGAGGCCACTTAGAGCACAGAGGGGATGCTAGCCTCTAAGATGAGCAGGAAAAGCCCATCGTAGGCTACTGAAGTATGGAGTCAGTAAGTATATCTGAGCTCAAATATCAAGTGTGCTATGTACAAACAAAAGGTTTAAGTCATGTGACAGTGCTTCTCTGGATTTTTGGTATGCCATCAGTAAGATGGTTCAGGAGATTAAGTCAGGGGGAAGAACATCTACTCTGAGATGCCCCACCCTCAGTCTGACATTGCTTCAGATATAGACCTGTACCAGGGAGAGGCTTGGACCGTGCCTAGGAGAATTTGCTCTCAGGGTGTCAGAGGCACTGGTTTGTCTCACTTTAGCCCAGACCTTGTGCAGCTGTTGATAGGAACTGACAATTTGAGACAAAGGAATAATGTGATTGATTGCATGCCAGCTTTGGGCGATGCTCTTTGTATCCAGGCAACCTTATTTGACCTTCCTACAAACCCACAAGGCACTTTTCTGTACAAGCTCATACAAATCATTATCATCCTTTTGTTGTTGAGAAGGGGTGGGCCCTACTATTTAGTTCAGGATGCTCTGGAACACACAAGTCTCCTACCTTAGCCTCCTAAATGCTAAGATCACAGGCCTTCACAACTCAAACTTATATGAATTAGAAAAAGAAGAGGGGAGAAAAGGAGGAAGAAGATAATGAGGTTGCTTGTTCAAGGTCACTAAGGTAAACTTGGGCATTAAACCCAGGTATGGTTGGCTTGTAAACCCACACGAAACACTGAATGTCTAAAGAGCCCCCCAGGGATCCCTCTGGGAATGATTCCTATTCTAATTCAAGTGTTGCTGAGCTGAGTCCCTCATTTTCCATAGAGACAGCATGCCCTGATCTCTTTCTAACAATGTTTTCTAAGATGTTCAATCAATACCAATCTTACCTGTGGGCTTTTGCTTTTCTTATTATTTCTTTGATCTTCAATTTCATTATGAACATTCTACTTTCACTAACTCCCTTCCTGGTTATTTCTCAGATACAGATATATAATAATGGATAAAACGGGTTATGGGGAAGATTCTAACAGGAACATAGGCTCTCAGGAATGGCTGCTACTCAGGGTTCACTGGGTATCTCAGCATGGCTCATTCTGACAAAGGTAACTCCTTTAGGGCAGAAGACCAGATTATATCTGATCCTTCAGTTTCACTTTTGCTCCAAATAAGCTTGTGTGCCCTGTGAGTCTGTCCCAAGGTCAGTACTTCTGTGACAATGTTGCTAGTACTGGTTGTGGGCCATTCTCTGCAGTGCCCAGCCACCATCATGATTATAAGGCTAATCAGACCATTTCAGTCTGAAGAGCCAAGTAGACCTAAAATAGATGAGAATAATTTTTTTGCTGGAAACATCTGATCACAGCCTAAGTAGTTCACAAGACTCAGCAATCCTTCAGAAGAAAAGAGGGAGGGGGGAGGGGCACAGAGGAAACCCAGGGAGAAACAGGAGAAGTAAACTTTGGGGGTCACATATTTCCACCTTGCTTAGTTCAGTGTAATTCAGGGGAGCAGTTGGCATTTTGGAGAACAAACTAGTATAACTTGGAGATGAAGTGCCTGCCCCGCCAAGACTCATTCATTGTAGGCTTAATTGCATATGCAGCAATGGTCAGAGGGGTGGCGTTGGAAGGTGGTTGAATCATGAAGGCGCTAACCTGGTGGATGATCCATTGATGAGTTTGTAACCTGACAGGCTGTTAAAAGTCAGAATCTAGATACACAAAGTAGGTCAGTGGGAGCATACTCATGAAGGGTAGAGCTTGTCCCTGTCTCCCCCTTTTCTTCTTGTCCTTTCTGCTGCCTTAAGATGAGAAGCTTTGTTCTACCTTGTGACCCACCATGATTCTCAATCTCACCCCAGGTCCAAGGCAATAGGGTCAAAGGTTCACACAGCCTCACCTGGGGCCTAGAGCAACAGGGCCAAGGATTTATCCATTGATACGATTGACACAATAAACCATACCAAACCATTCCTTTTCGTGTATTCTGTTAAAGTGACAGAAAGCTGATGATCACTTTGAATAAGCCCTGGACACAGCACTACACCGAAAACACAAGGATGGATGACTTGGGCACCTTAAAACATAAGGGTTGGGTGTTATTATGCAGCCTTGGGTTGGAGAAAGGACTGACTACACACAGGACCAGCTCAGGGACCACTTAGTGTTCACCAACTCAGACTGAAACAAAATTTGGTTCCTTTTGAACATAACTTAGAACTCATACCGCACTAATTACCAAGCCTCTTTACTGAATACTTCTGCTCCAGTGCCACAAACATTATCTTGATAGATAATCCATCCATTCACGGGTAAATGTTTATCAGGATCTAAGTGCCAGGCATCAGTGATACAGTGATGAGCACAAGCAGCCCTAGCTATAGTCCGCACACCACTACTTGTTGTCCAGGAAAATAAGCAGTCAGATGGCCACATCCCTAGAAGAGGAACAGGGAGCCCCACAGGTATGCTGATATATTTTATGTTTAATAAAATCAGTCTGGAATATTAGAGAACAGATCCATCCACAGACAAGCCAGGAGGGTCAGAGAGTGGTGACTCATGCCTTTAATTCCAGCATAGGAAAGACCAAGTTGTGACCTACGCCTTTAATCCTGTAACTCCAGAGACAGAGATCTTTCTGTGTCTCTGTGAGTTCAAGGCCTAACTACCAAAAGTAGTAGCCCACACCTTTAATCCTAACTCTAGGATTAAGATGAGGGTTGAACTCAGAAGTGAAACTGGGCAGAGAAGATATTTAAGGAAGCATAGACAGACATTGTGGTATTCTCTAGAAGCAATGAGCCAGGTGAGGACTCTGGAGGATAGTTTTTACCCTGAGAAGTTGTCTGGGTGAGAACTGACTGTGGTCTGTTTCCTCTCTCTGATATTCCAGCTTTTCCTCAATGTCTGGCTCTGAGTTTTCTTTAAATACAAACTAGGATTTGTGTTTCACACACGTGCATTGGGGAAGAGATGCAGAGTTCCTATCTGGCAGGACGTGCAGGGCGTGCTTGCCTAAGCATATGAAGGCTGTGCAGAGACTGCAGCAGGAGAAAGAGGAGACACAGGGCTACTGGAATGACACCTTGTTTCGGGCAGAAGGGACAATATGCCTCAGAGGCCTTCACTAGGAATGAACACGGTGAGTTCAACACTGAGGGGTCCAGTGTGTAGTAGGACCATTTTCCCGGGTACATGATGTGGGAATACACAGAGCTCCATGGTCAGAAAAGCACAGGGCTCCTGTTAAATGGTTGTGTAAAGTTGGTACTGCTGAGGCTGGGGAGATGGCTTCAGGGTCAAGAGAGTTTGCTTTGCTGTCATAGGTCCTGAGTTTGAATCCCCAGCACCCATGTAAAATGACAGGCATGGCCTCTTTATAACTATTACCACAGCACTGAGGAGTGGAGAGAGATTCTGAGGGCCCCTGGTTCTGTGAGATACCATATCTCAAGGCAATAAAAGAGAATGATAGACAAGCTCTATCTGTGTCCTGCTCACACACAGGCACACAGGACACATATACCTGCTCACACATGGGACACACAGGGCACATACACCTGCTCACACACAACCACACGGGGCACATGCACCTGCTCACACATGGGACACATGCACCTGCTCACACACAGGCACACGGGGCACATGCACCTGCTCACACATGGGACACACGGGACACATGCACCTGCTCACACACAGGCACACAGGACACATGCACCTGCTCACACATGGGACACACGGGGCACATGCACCTGCTCACACACAGGCACACAGGACACATGCACCTGCTCACACATGGGACACACGGGGCACATGCACCTGCTCACACATGGGACACACAGGGCACATATACCTGCTCACACATGGGACACACGGGGCACATATACCTGCTCACACAGGGGACACACAGGGCACATATACCTGCTCACACACAACCACACGGGGTACATGCACCTGCTCACACATGGGGCACACAGGACACATGCACCTGCTCACACACAGGCACACAGGACACATATACCTGCTCATACACAGGCACACGGGGCACATGCACCTGCTCACACATGGGGCACATGCACCTGCTCACACATGGGACACAAGGGACACATTCACCTGCTCACACACAGGCACACAGGACACATATACCTGCTCATACACAGGCACACGGGGCACATGCACCTGCTCACACATGGGGCACACGGGGCACATGCACCTGCTCACACACAGGCACACGGGGCACATACACCTGCTCATACACAGGCACACGGGGCACAT